>NLAW01001962.1:992-22819 GCA_002370915.1 Metschnikowia lochheadii | reverse complement strand
GTCAGGAGTTCTCCCAGAGGGTCAAGTGATAGCGTAGACTGGACCCAAGTTATATCTAGCAAATAAAAGCCTGAATCTTAACAAGATGAATCTTCTGGGATCCCTCTAAGGTATATTATAGTATTCGAATATACAACTGATGTAACTTTGTTTTACATATCCCGAACTCCTGCACAAGTTCTAACACAGAAATCTTGGTATTTCCCCTTTTGGTAGTGTATAAGAATTTTGGGGGTATAAAATAGCCACTCCAGAAACTTTTACATTGGAGTGAGCCTCACATGAATAAAGTACATGTACTTGAGTGGCCGCGGTCACAGAGAGACAGAGACAGCAAGAGCTGTTTTTCAATATTCTTTTTGAAGGTTTCGCTCCAGTACCTTTAAATTTTGTAATTCAGTTGGTTCTTTACACCACAAGTTATGTGAATGCCTCCATACATAATTCCAAAAATGAACAAATTCATCATCAACAAATTCAAAATCACCAAATTCATCATCACCAAATTCATCATCACCAAATTCATCATCACCAAATTCATCATCACCAAATTCATCATCACCAAATTCATCATCACCAAATTCAACAATCATAGATGTTTAGGTGATTTTGTCTCGACACGACATTAGATCGATCCTTAAATCTCCAGCATATAAAAAAAGTGTATTATACTTTGATGATCTCATCTTGGGGGTGCTCAGTAGTACGTCTGGAAATTTGAAATCAACCGCACCTCAGCTCTACCAGGCATATGCGCAGAAAAATGATCTTCAATTGCCCAAATAGATGAACATCGAGGCTGGGGGGATGTCAGATCCGTCATAGCTAGTGGCCTACCTATTGATTAAGCCTCTCTGCTGATATCTACCAGCCACCGACCACCCACCTAAACAGAGCGTCTCCCTCTAAGAGCTAGTATATATGCAACGCAGATTCCTCCTATGGAGAAACCATCAACGAATATAGATAACTTAGTACGAGCGTTACAACAAGAATCTAACATAAGAAGTGAGTACTCTATACAAAACCATATTTATTGGTGCTTGGGCAAAGGAGACTACACAAAGTACTTCACAGTCTAGTAGATAGTAAGCGGTCTATCCAATAGTACACAGTCTGTTATATATTTTAATAATACAGTGTTACGTTAAATTAATAGATCGTGATGGTTACTGTACTTGGGTAGTGTACTTGGGTAGTGTACTTGGGTAGTGCGCAACGCATAATGAGTTCAGTGAATACACTATTAGTAACGTAAAGTATAAAGAATAAAAGATCAAAGAATAAAGTATAAAGTACACTGTGTGGACCTCTCTGCAGTACACACATTATATAGCAGTGCCTGAGTAGTAATAGATCATAATAATGGTCTAGCTTAAATGGTAAGACGGGGAGAAACACTTATGACCTGGAATGACACGTGACCTGTGCGGTCATTCAATTGAAGTTTTTGGGAAACAGAACCTGCATATAGCACGCATCCGTACACCACCATTTTCAAGATATATAAAGTGCGCGGCATCGCACACTTGCAAAGCTTTTTTTTTTTTTTTGGACATCTCAGCCCCAAAATGGTTTTGGATTGTTCGACCGCAACTCAGCACTTGCAAAAGTACTCCAAGAAAGATGGTTTGGATGTGCATACCTTGATTGACTCCACCAACTTTGGTGGGTTGACCTACAACGATTTCTTGATTCTCCCAGGTTTGATCCAGTTTCCTTCCCATGGAGTGAAGTTGGAGACCCGCTTGACCAAGAAAATCACCCTTAAAACTCCTTTTGTGTCGTCTCCCATGGACACGGTGACTGAGGAGAACATGGCCATTCACATGTCGTTGTTGGGAGGCATTGGTATCCTTCACCACAACTGTACTGCCGAGGAGCAGGCCGAGATGGTCAACAAGGTCAAGAAGTTTGAGAACGGTTTCATTTCTGACCCTTTTGTGGTGGGCCCCAAAACCACCGTGGCCCAGATCCGTGCTTTGAAGGAACAAATTGGCTTTTCGTCTTTCCCAGTAACTGGTATGTGAATTTTTTTCAGCTTTATGATGAACTAACCAATTTAATAACTTTCGTTCTACCGAACCATCAAACGATGATGTGGATAAAATTGCCTGATTGAGCTTTTTAAACAAATACTAACTTTTAGAAAACGGAAAAAGCGGAGGAAAGCTCGTGGGTATTGTCACGTCACGTGACGTCCAGTTCCATGAAGACGATTCGGATACCGTGGAGAAAGTCATGACCAAGGATGTTGTGACTGGTAAACAGGGTATCACCTTGGCCGAGGGAAATGCTCTTTTGCGTTCTTCCAAAAAGGGTAAGTTGCCTATTGTGGACTCCAACGGAAACTTGGTATCGATGATTTCTTTGACTGACTTGCAAAAGAACCAAAGTTACCCAGACGCCTCCAAGTCGTTTGCTTCCAAGCAATTGTTGTGTGGAGCTGCCATTGGTACGCTTCCTGCAGACAGAGCTCGTTTGGACAAGTTGGTGGCTGCAGGATTGGATGTGGTGGTTATTGACTCGTCCAACGGCTCGTCTACGTTTCAAATCGATATGCTCAAGTGGATCAAGGAAAAGTACCCAGATTTGCAAGTCATTGCTGGTAACGTGGTGACCCGGGAACAGGCTGCTTTATTGATTGAAGCTGGTGCCGATGGTTTGAGAATCGGTATGGGTTCCGGTTCCATTTGTATCACCCAAGAGGTTATGGCCTGTGGTAGACCCCAAGGAACGGCTGTTTACAACGTGTGTGAGTTTGCTGCTCAGTTTGGCGTTCCATGTATGGCCGATGGAGGTATCAGCAACATTGGACACATCACCAAGGCCATTGCTTTGGGTGCATCCACGGTGATGATGGGAGGATTGTTGGCCGGTACGTCTGAGACTCCAGGAGACTACTTCTACCGTGACGGAAAGAGATTGAAGAGTTATAGAGGTATGGGGTCTATTGATGCCATGCAACAGACCTCTACCAATGCGAATGCTTCTACTTCCAGATACTTTTCTGAGGGAGACAATGTGTTGGTTGCACAGGGAGTTTCTGGATCCGTGGTGGACAAGGGATCGATCACCAAGTTCATCCCATACTTGTACAGCGGTTTGCAGCACTCGTTGCAGGACATTGGTATGCAATCGATTGACGAATTCAGGGAGAAGGTGATAAGTGGAGAGGTGCGCTTTGAGTTCAGAACCGCCTCTGCCCAATTGGAGGGTGGAATCAGTGGCTTGCACTCGTACGAGAAGAAGTTGCACAACTAAGTCAAGTACATAGTTATGACTTGTCAATACTACTAAACAGTTAAAGGTGGTTTTGAAGTAGTAGTCTGGATTTAGGAAGGTTTAATGCTTAAACGCGGCTTTAGCGCGCATAGAACAATCTCTCGGCGCACGCACTCCAGGCGCACGCCTCGCGCAAAAACTAGGCATACCTACTCGGCGCCCCCTACATTGCGCATGACATGCCGCGCATAGCATGCAAACGGTATTCTGCCACGTACCGCCTATAAAGGGCCCCGTGCCCCTTTGATCTCCAACTCTTCCCCCCACCCCCCCTCCCCGATTTATCCCTTTTTCAACTTCTTTTAGACATGCCCCCAAGTTTCCACACCACCATGGACCAGGACCTCCGCAAGTCACGTGACGCCAAGTTCAAGAACTCAGAGACCGAAGCCTTAAACTGGCTATACGATACGCTCTCTTTGCCGGAAGCGGAAAGATCGTCTTACCGTGACCTCAGCATGGTCCAAATCTTAAAAGACGGCTTGTTGCTTTGCCGCTTGGGTGACTTATTGGAGGTCGAAGGTTCCCCCACCAAGAAAGCCAAAAAGACCGCCATGCCTTTTAAGCAAATGGAGAATGTCATGTTCTTCCTACAGTTGTGCGATAAGATAGGCATTGCGCACGACGAGGTATTTCAAACCATTGATTTGTTCGAAGGTAAAGACCCATACCAAGTTGTTGTGACGTTGATGGCTTTTTCTCGTAAAGCCAATGAAATGCACCCGGAAAAGTTCCCCAAGATTATTGGGCCTAGGTTGAGTAAACCTAGAACTTCTGCACCTGTAGCATGAGGCGCTGTATGCAGGTACTCCATAAGGTGATTATTATTATTATTATTATTATTATTATTATTCTTCTTTTTATACTGGAATGAAACCCTCGTTGTCCTTCTTTAGTCGTCCGTCGTTCAAGCCCCATGTTGTTATTATTTATTTACTATGATTTGCTTTTATATTTAATTAATGAGTGGTAGTAGTGAGAGTAGGGAAGATTGAGACAAATATGAACAGTCATTTTGAATTAGATGTAGAACTACTTACATAGACCATACTACTATGAAACAGATATGATACAGGTATGAAACAGGTATGAAACAGGTATGAAAAACTTAAGATAGGATTAATATTTCATAGACACAGTTACTGGAGCTATATCATAGTAATGGGAACATTTAGGAATATGATTTTTTCAGTACTGATGATTTTTCTCTATGGAAAATGGACCCTATGGTTCTAATACTACACTCTCTAATACCCTATTAGTATTCTCCACAACTAAGATAGGTTGAATATTTTATTGAAGTACTTTGGTTTGGCTATGGCATTAAACAACTATACTACTACTCTACTACATTGAGAAATGTAAGGATTACAATTAGTCTTCTAAGTCATTTCCTCGATTTTCTCATTCATGATAAATCAGTCATGTAATCTAGTCACTATTATAGTTTCCGCAGACTGGTTAATTGGTCTTGCAAGTATTAGAAGTCAGTCAGTCACTAGCCTAGTCTTCCAGTCATTACTATAGTCTTCCAGTCACTACTCCAGTCACTACTCCAGTCACTACTCCAGTCACTCCAGTCACTCTAGTCACTCTAGTCACTCTAGTCACTCTAGTCACTCTAGTCACATAGTCACTCTAATCACATTGTCATTACCAAAATACTACCAGTCACTACCAGTCACTACCAGTCACTAGCATGTCAACTATCATGAAGTCACCCAGTCTTTGATCTACTATAGTCGTTCTCCCCACCTCTACCATAATCTCAAAAGGGTGTAAAGACTGTAATATGTCTATGAAAAGACTGTAATATGTCTATGAAAAGACTGTAATATGTCTATGAAACGTCTTGAAACGTCTTTGAAACGTCTATGACCTAATAAAGGCTTACTGAGACTTTACTGAGACTCAACTGAACCTTATATGAAACATGTATGAAACCGAGATAAGATGTATTGTTCTTGTTTTATAAAGCAAATCTTGGTTGACTAGTCGACCAGAAGTGAAGGTGCCTCTGGACCTCATTACTACCCGGGCTGTTTGGATGCAGTACGTTCATATATATTGTACGATTATTTTCATCTTCTCCGATTTGGCTAATGAATATAGAAGTTAGGTAGTTTAACTATCTGTCCCAGAATTATCTGTCTCAGAATTATCTGTCTCAGAATTATCTGTTTATAGTGACTTTGGGCATAACCAATGTAGAACTATGTAGGTTTATGGGACAAGGGCTCATAACCGGAGAACACCAGTAGTAATCAAGGCTTAATACAGTATACTATACCACAAAGTAATAGACTTCAATGTAATAGACGTCAGTACTGCATCCACTATTCCAAAAGGCAAATATGAAACTATATAGTGTAAAGGTTAATTTGTGAGACTAGGTAGTCTTACAGTGAGAGACGATGTGAGGTGCGACTGGTATACAGTGTTGTTCAAAAGTACAGTCTTTTTGAATACTATTCAGACCAGCGCGGCAATACAGTGTTTTTCGATACTATTCAAACCACCGAGACAACATGTTTCAAACCAAACACTACGCAAATTTGGTTTGAAAAATTGTGTGAAGGGGTACGAAACCTTTTGTGGCGGTGGTTTGAATCATACTGCCGCACTAGTTTGAATAGTTTTGAAAAACACTGTACTCACATCAGCGCGGCAAAAATGTTCAAAGCAAACCACACTAACAACATTAAACAACCCAGTGTCTTTTAAAACTATTCAAACCGATATTTCTAAAAGTTGCATACTCTTCTTCACAGTCTTTCAAACCAAAAAGGCATAATGTTTCAAACACCAACTTTTTCTTTGGAATTCAATATTCTGAAAATTTAAATCTGGAGGATTGCCTGTGAATGTACTACATTTGGGAGTGTTGTAGTATTAATCATGGGTCAAAAGGGAAAGGAACATGAACATGAACTGGGTTCCCTTCTATCCGGTATATAACAACTTGCCCATTTGGTTTGAAAGACTATTGCAAGGGGTACGAAACTTTATGTACTCTTGGTTTGATTAATTTTACTAGTGTGGTTTGAATCATTTTGCCGCGATGGTTTGAATACTATTGCAAAACACTGTACTTCGACAAATTACTGTTTTTAATACTTAATATGGATTTCACATAAACAGTTGATTTCAAATCCTTGATCCTTAACAATTTTTAAGTCGTAAGTACGAAACACTTTTAGTTATTGGTCTGCTTAATTTTGCTAGTCTGGTTTGAAACATATTGCTGAGCTGGTTTGAATAGTATTCAAAAAGACTGTAGAGTAAGAAATGCCGCAAAGAGGCCAACTTCTCATTGGATAAATGTGTTGAAGTTGTTTTTTTTTTTTTTTTTTTTTTTTTTCTTCACTTCATTTACTTCACTTCTTTTCATTCAAAATTAAATGTCGGCATGTCGGAGAACGTCATCGGATCTGCTGTAACACGGCTTCAAGCTGCCGGTATCGAAGAACAATTCCACTGTGGACTGGGCTGGGTGTACGGGTTTTCATATCCCATGATTTTTCCTTAAAGAATAAGTATGTGCTTTATGCAGTATGGAATTGATGTATCAAAGTCAAAACAAATCCACATCAAAATTATCCATATCACAAATCTAGAAGTGTAGTATGTGCAGACTGCAAATGTATCATGTGTGTATTATGTGTGACCGACCAAAAAATGAGCATACGAGATTTCGCAGCCATTATGTGTCAAGATGTGAACTATATAAACCCCAGAAACCCCCCCCCCCTTCCTATTCATTCCCACCACCACTTTTTTCTTTAACAGATACTCAAAGCAAAAGCAATTAAAGCGAAATATAAGCAGAAACATAACAGAAAGATTCAAGCAAAAAAACATACAAAAACAAACAAAAAAACTCAAAGAAAAACACATAAAAACACAACAAAAAAACACACAAAAACACAACAAAAAAACACACAAAAACACAACAAAAAAACACACAAAAACACAACAAAAAAACACACAAAAACACAACAAACCAAAAACAAAACACACATAAAAAACAGATACTTAAGAACTGCAGCTTACCAGAAACATAAAGCAAAAACACTCAAAGGAAAAGCATAAGCAGAAACACAAGCGTAAAACAACAAAAAACCAACAAAAAACATACAAAAAACATACAAAAAACACACAAAAAACAACAGAAAAACAACAGAAAAACAACAGAAAAACAACAGAAAAACAACAAAAAAAGACAAAAAACACAGATACTCAAGAACTAAAGCTTACCAGAAATCCAAAACAGAAACTCCAAGCAGAAATACAAGCAGAAACACAACAAAAACATAAAACACACCCACCCACAACAAAGCACAAAAAGAACAGATCCTCAAAGACCTGAAGCTTAAGACCTGAAGCTTAAGAACTGAAAAAGCTTAGCAGAAACTCAAAGCAGAGACTCAAAGCAGAGACTCAAAGCAGAGACTCAAAGCAGAGACTCAAAGCAGAAAAACAAGCAAAAACACACAAAAGACACATAACAAACACAAAAATACATACTGAAGAACTGAAGCTTATCAAAAAGACAGACTAGAATCAACAAACTAGAACTTCTATCAAAGTCTAATATGGAATCACTAGCACTACTAATTCTACTATTCATAGTGACCAGTCTTCGAACCACAATCTCACTTCTTATAGCCTTCCAAGGTCCAGGGCCCCCCTCTTCTAAACACCAACAAATAAACCCAGAAAGAGACCAAATGGCGACTGAGAAAAAGAGAAAGAAAAAGACCAAAAGAAAAAAAAAAACAAATCTAAGTAAATTGAAGAAAGGGGAACTTCTTGGAAACAGTTATGTGGATAAAGGGAGACAACCATTTCATGGATGTTTAAAAATGCTCCCCAACACATTGGTTTCGGGAATGTCAGTAGGAGTTTATGATTATAAAATTAGAGCCCTCAAAGACAATGACCCTTGAAATCCTTCACAGGATTGGTAAATAGCTTAGTAATAAAGAAAAAAAAAAATTGAAGATAGTAAGTATGTGCCACTATATGTTTATCTGTCTTAGTCTTCAGAGTCTTAGTCTTCAGAGTCTTAGTCTATCAGAGTCTTAGTCTGTCAGAGTCTTAGTCTTCGGAGTCTTATTCTTCAGAGTCTTATTCTTCAGAGTCTTAGTCTGTCAGCGTCTTAGTCTGTCAGAGTCTTAGTCACTTGTTGCGCTCAGAGATTAGTCGGTGAGTATTGGCATGCTAGTCAGAGATAAGGAGAAACAACAGAAAAGCCTTATGAACATGACTCATTGCTAAAGAAAGAGGAACGGATCTAGCAGTATATACCATTGAGGTTTTCTGTGAGAAATTCACTTCCACCACTTTCTACCTTTTCATAATTGTTTCGTTCTTTCGCTACAAGGACTACTTTGTTGACTTACCTTGCAAGGATCCCCTTTCCTTTAGTTTCATACACCTAATGAAAATTGAAATATGATCCTTCATTGGATTCTTAGGTGGAGAGTCTCAATCACTTATTCTTGGCCAAAGAGAGAGTCTTCGTCAATCCCTTAATCTTAGCCCGAGAGTCTCAAGAGTCAGTAATATTCAGTTACTCTTATTCAGTTACTCTTAGTCAATGAGTTTTATTCAGTAAATCACTCTTGATCTCACTTAGTCGTAGTCTCAGTCAAACCAAATTCAAACCGTAGTCAAACCGTAGTCAAACCGTAGTCAAACCGAACTTCAGTGCCCACGAACCGGCAAATAAAAAGGCAAAAGAGATTCAATTCGTCTGGTGAGATTGGGGATCTCCAAAAGGATCACATCAAATCTCCTATACTTTCGTTTCCTAAGGCAGTTTCCTAAAACAGCATAAAGCTTTCTTTATGAAGTTCAGCCTCTCTGCTGCTATCTACCAGCCATCTACCAGCCACCTAAACAACGCGCCTTTCCCTAAGACTAGTATATATGCAACTCAGACTACTTCTACCGGGGAATGATCAACGAATATAGATAACTTAGTAGTAAACGTCATAACAAGAATCTAACATATAGTGAGTGAGTAGTATATAGTTCCAGTACAATTTTCTACCACACTATATACTACTATTTACTACTAATCCATCACTACGCTGATCTAAGCCTACTTCTAATCTACCACTGTACTAATCCATCAGTACGATAACCTAACACTATAATAATCTAACAATATACTAATCTACCACTATACCCATCTATCACTATGCTAACCTAACAATATACTAATCTACCACTATACTAATCTATCACTATGCTAACCTAACAATATACTAATCTACCACTATACTAATCTACCACTATACTAATCTATCACTATGTATAAGGTTCTTGTTACATTAGGTATTCTGTTTACTATACCTGTATTGTCTAACACATTTTGTCAGTATGGAGTGGTTGTTGATTTAGGGAAAATATTGAATCCAATAGTCAGAATCGTTGCTTGACTTTGGGCCAGGGATATACGGCTCTTGGTAGGGATACTGAGTCGGAAGAGTGACTTGTTTATATGTATAGAATAAACAATAGTCAGATATGAATATGAATATCAGACTAACAATGTATTGACCGTGGTGAGCTAGAGTGTAGTACAGTAGTATTAAGCTGTAGTATCGAGTAGTAGTAACCGATAATAGTAAGTGGTAGTTCAAGTATGGTATTACGGCACGTAGAGAGTACCTAGAAAGTAGTACCTAGAGAGTAGTACCTAGAGAGTACCTAGAAAGTAGTACCTAGGAGGGTATTAACGATAGCACTTGATTGGTATGAGGTGGTAAGTTGGAGCATATAGTTAGGGCTGTACAGTAGACTGATGAAGTGGATAAGGGTGTAGTGTAGTATTTCTCATTCCTTTTCCTTTGTCAAATAATTCCATTACACTTGGTGCCAATGGTAGTTTCATAAAGGTTATAACCAAACCATTGACTTTTTCCCTACTAAAGCTTCAGCCAATAAATGCATGAGGATTCTGTTTAGCAAACAATTTACTCCAATTCGAAACCACCAAACCAATCTTAGCAACTTGAAAGATCAATCTCTTTGTTATCTGCTTGTATAGTCACTCTCTCCTTTTGGGATTTGTTATTGTATGCCGTACGACGTGGCTCTTTGAATACCAAACTCGAGTCATGTAATGACTCCATTCTCTTGAAACACACCAATGACCCTTGAGATAACCATAGTGGTTAACCAGACAGATTCATACATGAGCATTTCTATGACTGCTACACAATTCTTGTCATAAAGCTTCATTCTTACCTAATGCATATGCTTTCACGTGCTGATATACCTCCAGATTATGATTCTATCGTAATGTTTGTAGGTACAGATCATGATTCTATCGTAATGTTGGTAGGTACAGATCATGATTCTATCTTAATATTTGTAGGTACAGATCATGATTCTATCTTAATATTTGTAGGTACAGATCATGATTCTATCTTAACATTTGTAGGTATAGATTACTCAGGGTTGGCACCTATGATACCCTCATCAACTAGACAGTGCCCATGCCACACCATACTCCTATCACCATCACTCCTATCACCATTACTCCTATCACCATTACTCCTGTTACCATTACTCCTATCACTATCGCTCCATTTGGGGAACTTTTGCATCATCAGCAAATAAATTGACTGACCACTGAAACCTTTCATCAGCTTGTCTACTGGTATATGGGCTACCCATAAAACTCCCGACACGATCTTCTCTTCCGGACAAACTTAATGCGTCCATTACCCACCTTCTTACTCATTCACTTACTCATTTATCTAGTACTTTCCCTAATCATTCACTACTTTAATCCCTTTCCTTGTTGTTGTTGTTGTTGTTGTTGTTGTTGTTGTTCTCTGTTTTTTCTGGCCTCTCAATATATGGGCCAATTCCATGATTATCTGTGGGGAAGTACCACTTCTCTAGTGAATCTACCAACGACTATTTGCGATTCTTTATTATTATTAGCTATTTATTTATCAATCGTCTCAAAGAGTCCGAGTGTTTATGTTGTCTTTCAGGGTTCATATCTCATATAATGAGACTCCTGGATGGATGCAAGAGGTATACTGTTCGTATGTTCTATCTTGCCTTACTGACTTTCTGTGGCCCAACGTGCAGTGGAGCATGTAAACATCCATTAAATGTTTTGCCCCGTTGTCCTTTGGTCTGTTTATGAGTAGTCAGTAAGAAATTGTGTTTTTGCCTCCTTTTCGTTCTTTTTTTTTGCTTCTTCGTGTTCTTTTTCTCTTTCTTTGTTTCCACAATCTCCATGTTCCGCTTTACTTCCTTGTTGTTGTTGTTGTTAGAAGAGCTTCCTGGGTCTAGGTAAGCTATGAGAAGCGAGATTGTGACTCCGACTCCAGTGAGGCCAGGAAGAAGGAGTAAGAGGAGGAAGAAAAAGAGGAGATGCATTTTGGTGAAGGCAGAGTGCTTTCTTGTTTTTTGTTTTTGTTGTTTTTGTTTTTTGCTTTTTGTTTTTGTGGTTTTTTGATGTGGATCTTGTTTTTTAGATCTGTGTTTTGTTTTGGAAAAGTGGTGGTGGGGAATAGAAAGTATGGGGCAGGGCCAGGGTTTTATATACTTCGCACTTGGTCACAGAATGGCTGCGAAATCTGGTACCCTCACTTTCTGGTATGCTCGATTTCTGGTATACTCACTTTCACATTTGCACCAAATCTACATTTACAGTTGGCACATACTACTTCTTAGATTTTGCGGGATCTAAGATTTTTATTTGTGGTCTCTACGAGTTTTTGCGATCTACACGGTTTTTGTTAGATTCTTGTTATAACGTTAAGTACTAAGTTATCTTTATTCGTTGATGATTCGTCAAGTGAGGCATCTGAGTTACTTATATAACTTTTCAAGAGTCTAGATCGCTGCGGAACAACTCCTTAGCGATTTTTGTTGTACTCACCTCAGTTCATCCTAATACTCCATACAATGAGGCGGAGTAGTCGGCTGAATAGAAGGCTGAATAGAAGGCTGAGTAGAAGGATGAGTAACAATAGCCATTGTATCATGAAGAGAGGTTTCATAATATCCCCCCATAGGTAGATCCCTACCTATGGTGGGTCTGACAGTTTTTGTATAGTTACCCACGGCAAGAATAATTTACACAAGACGAGTTTGAGGTGTTCACGTGACCAAACCATTAATTGAAATGGAGAAATACAGCAGTGCGTTTGCAGTGATAGTTTGAGCCATTAGACTAGGTTTGAAAATTACATAAGTATTACATTCAGGCCTACTACGTCGCCTTTTGTTGCCAGTGCTTTCTTTGGCAGTGATTTGGTGTCCCGGGGCCGTCCTCTCTTTCTTTTCATGGAGGTAACCTCCACGTCCAGAGGCTGTGGGTCGGCTTTGGTGAGCGATTGATGCTGCAGTAGATTCTGGTTATCTGTAATATAAATCAAGATAGGCTAGTTTCGAGACTCGTCGATGTGCTCGGTCGCTAGCTCGATCTCCTGTCCATCGCTTTCTTCCACCTCCTCTATATCTTCACCCATTAACTTCATGTACGCTTTCCATCCCACAGCCGTACCAGTGTATCCGATGTTTGGAGATGTATTGTTTTCGGCATTCGTGTTAGCAGAGGTTGCCTTTCTTCTTGAGGGCCTTCCCATGTGACTCGTAGACCTGGTAGACGCTGATGATGATTCGCCTGGTGGGCCTCGCAGTGATATGATGTGTCACGTGATACAACCCATGATCCATAAGTAACATGACATTGGCAAAATCACATTTACAAAATCACAATGTACCAAGACTGTGGGGTTTCCAGAAAAACGTGAAGTGCTCATACTCTTTTCCGGATTGGAATAAGGTCAGTGCTCTAAACAATACTGTTGGTTAACTGCAAGTAAATTCTGTTGGGTCTGTACAAATCTTCTGGGACTGGATTTGTTTTGGGGGTATGTACGATTTGGGCCTGCAAAAAACCATATCTTTATTTTGGGCCTGTTCAAAACCATATCTTCATTTTGTAAACTTGTATAGTGAAAGCATTAAGCATTAGAGTATTTTGAAATGCTGCTATATGCAGGACGCAGTCATGTTAAGAAGTAGTGTAGTACAACATAGACATACCAGTTCAAACACACAACTACATTGGAACATTCAAGACCAACACTCCTGAATGTCGTTATCCTCATACTACTAATTATGAACTTGTTATACTTCATACCCTCATGATTCGTATTAAAGTTACCTATCACACTTCTATACACCTTATACATCTTACATCTTACATCTTATATGTTAGATCCGCCATAGGCACGGCCCTGTCTATGAAGGTATTATGAAGCCTCTCAGGTCTAATATTGGTGCAATGGAGATACGGCGTTTGACCATCAGATCACTTCGTACATAGATGGCCCCTTTCGAATATTCCAGAACAATCCTTACCATTGTTCTAGTGGAGAGTTTTTCGGTTCCACGTTTCTCTCAAAGTTATATAAGCCACTCCGGGTCCTCTCGTTGAGGAAGCATCAACGATTATAAGAGTTTAGGCATAAATGTATTAAAAGAACATAACATTATATGTTAGATTTTATATTGTTGTTGACCTTTAGTACCGAGTTAGCTTTATTTTTTGATGATTCCTCAAACGAAGGAATTAGAGCTGCTTTTTCAATGTTTTCAAGAGAAGGGGTGGCCGGTAGTAGGCTGGTAGTAGGCTGGTAGTAGGCTGGTAGTATGCCTAATAAATTGAACATTGTTAGTATCAGGCAAAGAGGCTTCATAATACCTTCATAGACATGGACCTGCATATGGTGGATCTAACAGACGCTGCTTTGGGTGATTTTGAAAAACTCTGTATAAGAGAGTCTGGACCATACTCACCACTCGTTTCTAATAACTTAATCAAATATTATCTGTCTGCGACATACCAAGATACCTCCTAAAGCCAGACCCACCAATACTCAAACAGACAAAAAAAAACTCTACTTCTTCTCTTGAAGTAAACACTTCTTCTCTTGAAGTAAACACTTCTTCTCTTGAAGTAAAAAGTTTAGGAGAAGTGTTTACATATCTTGAGGTGACTACGGGGAGCATGGGAGTATGGTGCGGCCGGAATTGAGGGTGAGGCCCGGATCTCGTAATCTTCAACACACTAAAACGTTCCACACCCAAGAAAGTTGTTTTCTTTTTTTTGTTCACAAAACAAAAACATGGACTTAATTTCTGGAATTGCAAATTTTCAACCAACCAAAAATCACGTGATTTGAACCCCCCAAATAAAAGTGACTTTCATTGGTCCTTTTTCTACTGAGGTCGCCTGGTGCACGGGTGCACGTATGGATAGTGTCTTTTGTTGAGAATTTGACTTAACTCTCTGATTAGTTGGAATTGTTATGACTTTGGTTTCCAATAATTCTCTTCGGTATGGTGATTCAGGGTTCATTTTAGATCACTTATATTCATCTCTAAACTAGATATCAGTGAACTATTCTCATAATCGATACCGCTCACACTAGAGCGGGATCCTCTCTATATATAGTTCTGCCCGGGAACTCCTAAGCCGATCTCTCTCCTTTATCCAGCTCTCTCTCCTTCATCCCTCTCTCTCCTTCATCCATCTCTCTCACCTACATTATCTTCGCCAAGACAATGCCCAGAGTTAGACGAGAGCTCAGACGAGAGCTCAGACGAGAGCCCAACGAGGCTTGGCTCTAGCTTTGTCTTCCTTCAACAATACCCAACATTGTTTCATCTGGATGCCTTCACATGAACATGCAGAACCTGTATTCTCATCAGGCATATACAGTGTTTTTCAAAACGATTCAAACCACACAAGCAAAATTAAACAAACCAAACCACATAACCCTAAACAAGGAAACCAGTTTAGTTCTGTTCGGTTTGACCCTTGATTGGTATACTGCAAGATTCCCAAATGTAGTACTACAACACTCTCAAATGTAATACATATAAAGCAAACCTCCAGTATAAGATTATCAGAATATTGAATCGTACGAAACTTCTTTTAATTATTGGTCTGCTTGATTTTGCTAGTCTGGTTTGAAACATATTGCCGCGGTGGTCTGAATAGTATTCAAAGACTGTATCACATGTTCCACAAGTTCAACATCTTGCAGTAATAGTTCACAGTACATTACTCCATGGCTAATCTATGGTGCCACATGGTGCCACCTAGTACAGCCTGAGGCCCCAACTATCGTTGCACAACATGTGTTGTCTAATCTACAGATCATGTAGATGGTCGCAGGCTCTATAGCTAGCCTTCCCTGAGACCTCCTCGGGGTCAGTACATTGTCCCTGCACGTCTTCTCTTTCTTGGGCCTTGTCCTTGAAGAAATCGTCAAAGACATTACTGCCTCCAATAAGTATGCGAGCACAAAGTTCTCTTTAGATGGAGAATTACATAATTCCGGTACGTATGGTGATCCTTTTAATAGCCAAGGAGTATAGTGCAGTGGAACATAAATATTTAAACCTCGGAATCAGTTATTAATAATATAAGGAGTCTGTTAAAGCCTCTTGGTCCGAATATTGTTGCAATGGTGATACGGCGTTTGGCTATCATAGCACTCCTTACCATTGTTCTTGTGGAGAGTTTTTCCAGGCCACATTTCTCTCAAAGTTGTATAGGCCCTCTCGGCTCCTCTCTTTTAAGAACTATCAACGAACAAAGATTTAGTCAGGCATTAATGTATTACAGAACATAACAATAACTTAGTATTACTATAACTGAGTATTATTATAATTTAGTATTACTATAACTTAGTATTACTATAACTGAGTATTACTATAACTCACTAGTATTGTACTAGTGTCATTCCTAGTCCCAGGATCGTTCTGCTTGTGATTCCTTTTTATTACTATGAATAGTAGTATAAGCCAGTCCTAGTATTTACCTTTAGCCAAGTGTACCAGGTGGGCAAGAAGAATAACGGACGTATCTACGGCATGAATAATTTGTCCAAGAAGCACATTGTCAAAAAGAAGGAAATCGCTCATACTATTGGTGAGAGAGATATTTTGGTCCGTACCTCTGCAGCAGCAGCAGCAGCAGGGCACTTCATTGTGGGGCTCAAGTTCTCTTTCCAGACGCCCACGAAGAATCTCTACCTTGTGACCGACTACATGTCGGGAGGAGAGTTGTTTTAGCACATGCAAAAAGAGGACCGCCTTGGCAAAGACAGGGCCAAGTTCTACATGGCCAAAGAGTGCTTGTTCTTGTGCATTTGCACGACACCGATATTGTGTACCGGGACTTGAAGCCGGAGAATATCTTGTTGGATGCCAATGGATACATTTCGTTGTGTGATTTTGGGAAATCTCTAAGGCCAACTTGAACAATGATGGCACTACCAATACCTTCTGTGGCACCACGAAGTACTTGGCCCCCGAGGTCTTTCTTGAAGAAAACGGGCTACAAAAAAATGGTGGACTTCTGGTCGTTGAGAGTGTTGATATTCGAGATGTGTTTTGGTTGGTCTCCGTTCTACACCGACAACACTCAGTAGATGTATGTACAATAGCATTGCGTTTGGTAAGGTCAGGTTCGCCAAAGAGGTTCTTTCTCCTGAAAGACGTTCGTTTGTCAAGGGTCTGTTTTGAACCGGAACCCAAAGCACCGTTTGGGAGCCATCAACGATGCACTTGAGTTGCGTGAACATGCTTTTTCCAGGCTATCGATTGGGCCTTGTAAACACGTCGAACTTCGACCCCGAGTTCACCAACGAGTTCACCAACGAGTCCACCAACGAGTCCACCAACGAGTCCACCAACGAGTCCATCTCAGTGCTCAAAAACACATTGACATGGGCTCCACTCCGCTTTCTCCCGGGATCCAAGCCAACTTCCACGGCTTCACCCATGTCGATACTTTTTTATAGAGTTCTTCTTTAGAGTACTTGTATAGGACTACTATAGAACTCTTGTGTATAGAACTACTATAGAGGACTAGTAGAGTACTTGTATATAGAACTACTAGAGTGTTTGTATAGAGTACTAGTAGACTGTAGTGTGGAGTTCAGCTACAAGGTTGTTAGTGTAGTGTAGTAGTAAAGTATATATATATATATATATATATGTGGTAGTATTATGAAGAATTAATATAGTGTGATATTTTATCTACTCACTACTACTCTCAATTAATTATGCTACTTATAATAATTGTTCGGACCCCATAGAAAAGCCTAACAATGCTCGTTTTCTCATGTATGTGTTGGTGTAAAATTGTAGAGATATTTCAAATTATAGTTGACCATTTCTAAAATATATTTAAAAAAATTATTGTCAGTTACTTTGCAAAATCCACCAATAATTGGCCAGCGAAACTAATCCTCTTATCGTCCTGTATTTAAAGAGGGTGTGGTCCTGTATCCAAGCACACGAGCACACGAGCACCATCTTTCCAAACACCTGGCGATTCCAACATGCGGGAAAAAAAAAAAACTGGAATTTATAAGAAGATTGATTTAGACCATGAAACTCCGTTTACTCACTGTTCTTTTTTTTTTTTTGCAATGTGATTCTGTTTTTTTGGGGGGGGTTCCTGTGTGTGGTTTTTTTTTTTTTTTTTTGCAATGTGATTCTGTTTTTTTGGGGGGGGTTCCTGTGTGTGGTTTTTTTTTTTTTTTTAATTGCGGTGTACGGGTGCGAGGGCATCTCTTCGCGCTTCTTTTTTCAAGCATTAGGCATCTCTCCATCACCCCCAAAGTCACATCCAAAAGCAAATACATATACATATATATATATATATATATATATCAGAACTACACAATGTCGGACGAGCTCATCTGGCTGGTGATCAATGACCAATTCTGTTCATTCAAAGTACGCCCCGGAAACGGGCAGGATTTCTGCCGAAACGAGTACAACGTCACCGGAGTGTGTGACCGGAAATCATGTCCTTTGGCCAACGCCAAGTATGCCACAGTCAAGAATATCGAGGGGAAACAGTACTTATATATGAAGACCGCCGAGCGGGCACATATGCCAGCCAAGCTCTGGGAGCGGGTGCCCTTGCTGAAGAATTATACCAAGGCCTTACTGCAAATCGACCATCATTTACAATATTGGGATGATTTTTTGATCAATAAGTGCAAGCAAAGAATGACGAGGTTGACGCAGGTGGCAGTCACGGAAAGGCGACTTGCATTGCAAGAAGATGAACAAAGATATGTGGGAGTTAAGCGTAAGGTGCAGAGACGAGAGCAAAACCGAGAACGGAAGGCCTTGGCGGCTGCTCGTATAGAGAAGGCCATCGAGAAGGAATTGTTGGACCGGTTGAAGAGTGGTGCATATGGAGATAAGCCACTTAATGTGGATGAAAAGATCTGGAAGAAGGTTCTTGGAGGAGTGGGCCAAGAACAAGAGCAGGAATTCGATGAAGATGATGATGTGGAGTTGGAGAGTGGAGACGATGAAGGCTTTGGTGAAGTGGAGTATGTGGAAGATAGTGAAGATGAAGAATTGGTGGATATGGAGGATTTGCAAAAATGGTTGGGACACGACCTGGAGGCAGATTCTGATTCTGACTCCGATGACGAGCTGGACAGTGAAAAGCCTAAGCTGAAGAGACCGCACGTGGAGATCGAGTATGAGGACGATCTACAGACCAATATTGCATAGACAAGACGCACGCAGCCTGACCAGAGGTGGTGCTAACCAGTGGTGCGCAGCCTAAAGCTGGCAGGACCATTGGGGGGGGGGGGGGTATTTCTTGGCGAAGAAATAAGCATAAAAGAATAATTTAAAGTAGAAGTCACGTGATATGGGTAGGTTCCAAAAAAAAAAGTGTTCTGTGGGCGTAGTAATGAAAAGATTTGTGTGGTGACGTTATGAGGCAGGGCTCATAACATGAGAATAGCACGGGCTTAATTATTGAGGGACAAGACAAGGGACACCTCATAACTCATAACTCATAACTCATAACTCATAACTAAGGTAAGGGCAGGGCACATAACCTGAGTTCAAGGTTCATAACCTTTGAATATATTATTCATTTATCACATAAAGTATGGCGATGCGAGTGAAAACGGTTACGAGTTAATAAAACAATGACCGATTATCTTTTTTTTTTTTTTTTATTTAAGACCGTCGGTAGTATTAGATATCGCTACAGACTGGCTCACTTGTAGGTATCTGAAATGATGCTTAATGAGCTTGAGCTTATGGTGGAATTCAAATGGTCGATGGAAATGGAAATCCAATGCCTGGTCCTCCCTCCATCATTATGGCTATAGTTACAGTCCGGATTTCGGCTCATATTTCATTGGTCATTGTTAATGGTCATTGGTCATTGGTCATTGGTCATTATTAGTGTGGTGTGCTACATGCAAGGTCTTGTGTCTATACCTGTACTCTAAGTCTAGAAATGGAGACTACAGTCAGTGCAGAACGAACTCATCCAAGACCACTACAAGACCACTACAAGACTACTACAAGAGTGTTGGAATCTTGTGAAACGTTGATGTCCTCAGTTACTATTGTTGATTGATGATTCTTCAAAGTGAAGAAATTGAGCTACTTAAGTAGTTGGTGGGGGAGTTGGCGTATCTATCTGGTTTTTGATAGATGCTTGAGGAAAAACTCCTCACATTCTGACCTAGTACCTTGGGAACCCCACAATCTGAGCTGGTGCTTTTTACCATGGTGACTAAGGAGATGGCGTTATGGAATGATCATTGTTGAATCAGATGGCATAGGTTTCATAATACCCTTATGCCCTATAGGTAATGACCTGCTCATAGCGGATCTAACAAAAAACTATACTACCAGCTACTACAAGAATTCAGGGTACAAGAATTTAGGGTACAAGGCTATGTATTGACCATTACATACCATCTATAGTACTCGATCACCATGACCAAGTAATGTTCATATATGTCTGTTGAACCGAATTAGGATTAGGATTAGGATCTGATGTTATCTGATGTGATGTGATGTGATGTGATGTGATGTGATGTGATCTGATGTGATCTGATCTGACCTGATCTGGTTACCTTATATATATATACCTGTACACGGTGTTAATGATTTAGCGCTTTTACGCTTGCACTTGTGGAGCAGTGATAACGTTGGTTAGATTCCTATAAACTCAACCTAGGGGCGCCGTGACAGATTTACTTATCCGGCCAGTTTCAATATTGAGTAATCCCCCTTTCTTATAGGCCAAGCCATATTTATTGGTCTACGTAGCAGCCAATCCAATATGCATGTTAGCTTAAATAATCCTCCCAAACCACAATTTCCTCCTAGCGACAATTTCACCTTGGGTTAGAAATTCATCATTAGAAAGGTTGTTAGAGATGTGATACAAAAGGTATTGCTTCATTTAATACGTAAATTAGGTCCCCACTTAGTACGTAAATAGAAACACTAAAAGAGATGAAATACAGTGTTTTTCGATACTATTCAAACCACCGCGACAAAACTATTCAAACTAGTGCGACAAAATGATTCAAACCACCGCGACGACATGTTTCAAACCAAACACTACGCAAATTTGGTTTGAAGGATTATGCGAAGGGATACGAAACTTTTTACAGTGGTGATACGGCGTTTGGCAATCAGAGCACTTCGTGCATAGATGACCTCTTTGGAATATTCCAAAACAATGGTAAGGATTGTTCTGGTGGAGAGTTTTTCGGTACCACGTTTCTCTCAAAGATATATAAGCCACCCCGGTTCCTCTCTTTGAGGAACCATCAACAAATACCATCAACAAATACAAGTTTAGGACAACACACGTTATAAAGAACATAACAACACTAGTTACATATGAACTATGGTTATGACGATACTATTTTTAGATCCACCATAATCAGGGTTCTGCATCTAAAGGTATCATGAAGCCTACTCTGTCCGAAACTTACTGTGGCCAGGCCATCATTATACGAAGTACTATAATCATAATCCTCACTATTGTTATGGGCGAATGACGTAATCAAGAGAACCCAAAAAAAAAAAATACTGTCTTGCATTTTTCTCTCTGGATATAAATATATTCCGTTTAAAGAGAGGTCTAACTCGGATTCAGTTAAGTGATCACTTTGAAACTAGGTGATGGTTATGAGCACTTTCGCAGTAGCACTTTGTGGTTATGAGCACTTTCTCGGTTACAGTTGATGGTTATGAGCACTCTCCAAGCAACACTTAATAGTTATGACCACTTGCACTGATCACTATTTTCTCCGACATACAAACATGGCAAATAACCAGTATTATTATTTTATTATTATTAATGGTTTTGAGCTTCACCACTATAAAGTGACATATACGTGTGTCCTGCATCTACTGCCTACAATAATAAGTCCCCAAATAAAGCCAATATCAATGTTTTTTTTTCAAAAAAAAAAGGTAGGTCGATTGTTCTAGTGTAGAGAATATGCATGTGATGAAAAAAAAACAATGGATAAAAGAATTTCAAAGAAGGAATTTTTTATGGGGATATGTGAATGATAAAGAATAATAGGAAAATGCAACAAACTGCGAATACGCGTACAGAAATTTGTGGTGACGAATAGACGAGAGAGAAAAGGAACAATTGACCGTCAAAAAAAAAAAAA
>NLAW01001961.1:0-24601 GCA_002370915.1 Metschnikowia lochheadii | reverse complement strand
TACTATTCTACTGTATACTATTCGACTGTATACTATTCTACTGTATACTATTCGACTGTATACTATTCTACTGTATACTATTCTACTGTATACTATTCTACTGTATACTATTCGACTGTATACTATTCTACTGTATACTATTCCAACTGGGTTTCCTTGTTATCCTTGTTATCCTGTATACAACGGCTTGTTAGGGGTGTACGAAACTCTTTTTTATTTTTTTGTTTTGAATTATTGGTTTGTTTAATTTTGTTAGTGTGGTTTGAACCATTCTATCTTCTTGGTTCGAAACATTTGCCCCACTGGTTTCAATACTTTTGGAAAACACTGTTTGTTACTTAAAATATTGCGCAGGCATTTGAATGGAATCACTCCCCTGGAATCTTACTTAAGAGTTCTGACCTTTAAATACTTCATTTTGACTCTGTTTTAATAACCAAGACCTTGTTTCAATAAGTATTTGTATTTGTATTTGTATTTGTATTTGTATTTGTTGCTTCTGACAAACAAGACAGCATCATATTGAATTTAGCTATAAGTAGTGTTGGAGTAATTTGGTACATTAAGCTATATGGGGTGTGGAGGATTACATACATATGACATTTTTATTATCTATATGAGCTTATTTTACTAACCAATTTTTAGCCTATTTTCATTGCATATAAGTTTATACAAACAATGCTTATTACATCTTGTAGTTCCCTATTACAACTAAAGCATACTTGATTTAATGGGTTAATCGGGCCTCCACTTGATACTTAAATCGGGCCCTTACTTAATGGGTAAACCAGGCCCTTACTTAATGGGTAAACCAGGCCCCCACTTAATACATAAACCAGGCCGCCAGCTTATGGTATAAATTTCTAAGAAATTTAAGTGGTCCCCCCACCAAATAAGGTATATAACCTATGCACACAACTTCTAAGCATATTTTCTTATATTTATAAATATGTGTTCTTTATATGAATTTGATTACGAGTGTTAACAAGATATGTTGATTATAACCTTTGCTATTATCTTTGCTAATATTGCTCTGTCTTTTATTTGGATATGACATTAATGTTGAACTTGTGGAACATGTGATACATGATACATGTATATGCCTGATGAGAATACGGGTACTGCATGTTCATGTGAAGGCTGTTGAACTTTGTAGTTCCAAAGTCCATAATTTCTGCTACTGTTCTGTATTAAGAGATCCGTGAAATTCAGGTTACTCGTGATACCGCTCAACCTAGAGCGGAATCCGCTCTATATATACTTGGGATTCCTTGGACTCCTTGTTCCTGCACCCGGAGTCGGTATTTCCTTGTCTGAAGTTAAACTGACTACTCTTGACACCAAGACCCGGATACAATACAATACTAGTCTGCACTCATGCGTTCCTCGGAACCTTATGAGGCTTGTCCAATTCCATTGTACTACAGGTACCACATTACCTGCATACACGGGCCACCACATATCACATGTTCAACAAAGGCATCCAGATGAAACAATGTTGGGTATTGTTGAAGGAAGACAAAGCTAGAGCCAAGCCTCGTTGGGTTCTCGTCTAAGATCTCGTCTACCTCTCCTATAGCTCTTGTCTAACTTTGGGAATTGTCTTCGAGAAGACAATGGAAGTGAGAGAAATGGATGAAGGAGAGAGAGATCGGCTTAGGAGTTCCCAGGGCTGAACTATATATAGAGAGGATCCCGCTCTAGTTTTGAGCGGTATTGATTGGGAGAATAGTTCACTGATATCTAGTTTAGAGATGAATAGAAGTGATCTAAGATGAACCCTGAATTACCATACTGAAGAGAATTATTGGAGACCAACCTCATAACAATTCCAACTTATCAGAGAGTTAAGGCAAATTCTCAACAATTAATACTCAGGAGGACACCTTATGCCAAGCGGTGACGGCAATTGATACGAGTGTCTTGAAGCAATTCAAAATAGAAAAGCTAATCAATTCGGAAAAGCTATTCAATTCGGGAAAGCTAATCAATTTGGAAAAGCTATTCAATTCGGGAAAGCTAATCAATTTGGAAAAGCTAAGCTGAGGCACAGCGGTCAGATGATTGGGTCTTCTGGACAGAAACGTGTGAATGCAGAGATGAAGGCGCATGAAGAAAACCAAACCTTTTTCTCCGGTTGTCTGTCCCCCTGGTGTCAGACCTATAGGGTGTCGTTGGGTTTTCACGGTCAAAGATGATGGCAAACATAAAGCAGGTTTAGTGGCAAAAGGCTACACTCAAGTTGAAGGCATAGATTATCATGAGACATTGTTTCTCCAGTGATCTCATGTACGAGTTTTTGTATATTGCTTGCTATTGCTATACATCATAAGATGTTTATTCATCAAATGGAAATGGACGTGAAGACTGGGTTTTCTAAATGGTGACCTTGATGAGGAAATCTATATGAAACAAGTACTGGGTTATTGTATTAAAGAAAAGGGCTCCAATGAAAAGATGGTACTAAGACTCAACAAATCTCTTTATGGTTTCTTGAGCAAGCCCTCTCTTGTTTGGAACAGAGTGATCAATGAAACTCTTAGACAAAAAATGGGATTTGAACCAGCAATAAATGAAGCGTGCGTTTATTGAAAACGAGATGAAAACGAGATGAAAACGAGATGAAAATGAGATGAAAACGAGATGAAAACGAGATGAAAACGAGATGAAAACGAGACGAAAACGAGATGAAATCGAGATGAAAACGAGATGAAAACGAGATGAAAACGAGATGAAAACGAGACGAATACGAGATGAAATCGAGATGAATACGAGATGAATACGAGACGAAAACTCGTTAACGCTTTATTGCACTCTATGTTGAGGGTGATTTATTGGTTGTTGGAAATAACATGAAAGATGTGTCGAGGAAAAAGGAAATGTTAAGCAGGTACTTTCAGATGAAAGATTTGGGAGAAGCCAAGAAATTCTTGGGCATTAATATAATGGTGGGACATGGCTATACAAAATTATACTTGGGAGATTACATTGAATCGTTGTTATCCAACTATGGGATGTCAAGTTGTCATGGAAATCTGATTCCTGCTGACTCAAAGAAGTTTGATAAGGCCTTGGACCCAGCTGATGAACATTCCTGTGATGAAACAGAATACAGATCAACTGTTGTGAAAATTGCTTTATGCTGCCAACACTGTACGTACGTTTTGACATAAACTACATTGTTCTGATACTTTCTAGACACTTGTCTGATCCTAAGGAGAAACTTTCTAGACACTTGTCTGATGCTAAGGAGAAACATATGAGAACAGCTAAGAGGGTACTTCGTTATCTTAGGTCAACTTCAACTTTAGGTCTTATCTATACGTGCATGTCGGATCCTGAAAGTGATTGTTGTCAAAATGAAGTGAAGGGATTCACTGATGCAAGTTTTGCTTCTGAAACTGATGAAAAATGTCGCTCAGTTACGGGCTACATTATTATGTTTGTGACGGCAATTGATACGAGTGTCTTGAAGCAATTTACAACCGAAAAGCTATTCAATTTGGAAAGCTATTAAAAAGGGAAAAGCTATTCAAGTCGGAAAAGCGACCTTTGCCTGATGAAAGTCCCAAGAAGCAACGCAGAGTTAGGCCCAAAATTGAGAGGGTTTCTGAGACTGACTTCTTTCTGTTTACACCTAAAACAAATCTCCACTCCGGGATTTCCCCTTATCTGCCATACGGCGTGGTTCCCATGATAGAATCCAGGTACGACCTCCATGTTAGACTTGGATCGACGAATGAACATAGTAAACCGAGTACCTGACGTAACCGGAAATTAACATACCTACAGTGTTGAAGTGCACACCAATGACGTCTCTTCATAAGTCTCTTACATTCATAAGTCGCTTACATTCATAAGTCGCTTACATTCATAAGTCGCTTACATTCATAAGTCGCTTACATTCATAAGTCGCTTACATTCATAAGTCGCTTACAATTCTTACTTCGACATCTTGGAATGGTTAGCTGCCCTTAAAGACAACCTTGATCACAAACGGTTCGTTTAAGTGGTCCTCCATCTACAAGTGATATTTCTTAGTCTGCCAGGATTCTTCCCCCGGCGGACTCTCCCACACTGCGGCTACCCAACGCCAATTGTTCAACTATCGCTTGGAATTTCCTGAAGAAAGCTTGGCGTGCCACCAAAACTTCGCTGCAAAAGTTCGCAGCACCTCGCGACACTTCAAAGGTCCATTCTCCAATGAGTGCTTGCAAACTTTTATCAGTTCGTCCCAATGCTCCTCAGAACACCCGCAAGCTGAAATCACTGAAATCACCAATATACGAACTGGTTCAATGTATGATCTGGTTCAATATATGATCTGGTTCAATGTATGATCTGGTTCAATATATGATCTGGTTCAATATATGATCTGGTTCAATATACGAACTGGTTCAATGTATGATCTGGTTCAATATATGATCTGGTTCAATGTATGATCTGGTTCAATATACGAACTGGAGGCATGATCCCCTATGCCGTACGGTTGTACCGGGAATATACTCAAACTCAAACTCGAGGCCCTTCAATGCCTCAACAAATTGACATCGAGGCTGGGGGGGATGTCAGATTCACTATTGGTAGGACCCTAGCTATTCAGGGTATTATGAAGCCTCTCTGCCTGATACTTTGTATAGGGCCCTTTAACCAGTGCGCTACCAGCCCACCCACCCGGCAGCTACCAGCCCGCACCTTTACAACTACAGTGTTTTTCAAAACTATTCAAACTAGGGGAAAAAAATGGTTGGAACCAGAACTACCAAAATTAAACAAACCAATAACTCAAAAGGTTTCGTACCTCTTCACACAGTCTTTCGAACCAAATATCATAATCTTTCAAACCCCAACTTTCATTAGAATTCAATATTCTAAAATCTTAAATCTGGAAGCTGGTTTGAATGATTTCGAAAAACACTGTATATAAGCACCTACCTGTTGGTATTTACAGTGTTTTTCAGAATTATTCAAACTAGCCTCCAGATTTAAGAATCCAGAATATTGAATTCTAATCAAAGTTGGGGTTTGAAACATTATGTCATTTGGTTTGAAAGACTCTGTAAAGGGGAACGAAACCTCTTTAATAATTGGTTTGTTTATTTTTGCTAGTTCTGGTTCCAACCATTTTTCTCCCCTAGTTTGAATAGTTTTGAAAAACACTGTACCAGCTGTAAATACTCATTGTCGGTCATGTCCCACTGGAGAAACCAAGTTGACTTTTGACATGTCTCAAGAGAATACGGGTTTGGAAGAAGGCAAAGTTGAGACAAATCAGGATGCTCAGATTAGGGTGCCATATCAGGATTCCCATATCAGGATTCCCATATCAGGATGTCCATATCAAGATCTCCAAATCAAGATGTCCAGATCAGTGAGCCAAACACAAAACGTCTCACCATACCTCTGTTGAACACGAGATGCTTGTGTATATAAGGGAACCTGTGCCATATCCATCATTGATGCCATATCCATTATTGAATAACGATTCAAATACCTATTGACTGAGGTATACCCAGTAACCTAAGCAAATACTATATACACAAGCTATACAGTCATCGAAATTAAAATCCTATTCGTTTCTTTTTTTATGAATGAATCCATATAATATGTTTATATATATATATACGTTTATTCATAGGCTACAAGTCTATAAATGGTTTTTCGGAGAAAACTTCACGAATGAAGTGGAAAAACTCCGAGAGAGTTCACCGAAGTGATTAGAGAATTAAATTTTTTTTTATTAGAGAATTAAAGATCTAGGGTGTACGGGTTTGTGTATATCCACCTTATGAAGTTCCATAAATGTAGTTCCATAAATGTGAGTTCCATAAATGTAGTTCCATAGATGTGAGTTCCATAGATGTGAGTTCCATAGATGTGAGTTCCATAGATGTGAGTTCCATAGATGTGAGTTCCGTAAATGTAGTTCCATAAATGTAGTTCCATATGGATGACTACATCTTGAGGAATATCCGTCAATCCAAAAACCAGCACGTTTAATCCAGAAACCAGCACGTTTGATACTATGAACGGGATAGTAGCGTATCCTAGTATGGTCGTTAGTATGACACTCTCTCACTCTCTGAATGGGGTTCATGGACACATAAGATATAGGATATAGATTCTTGAATTCTGGTAATCCTCAAAACGAAAGTCACCTTTTCAAGCTGGTTCAAGGGACGTTGTTTCAAGCTGGTTCAACTGACCTTATTCAAGTTGGTTCAACTGACCTTATTCAAGGTGACACCCACTATGCTTCAATGTGACAACTGTGTAGGTAGAAGACAGAAGTCATGAAGATATCTTGAGTACAGAGCTAGAATACCTCTTGAACTGGATGGTCAGCTCACATGTTCCCAAAAGACTCAACATTCTGGTTCCTCTATACCGTGACTCTGATAAAGTACCTCTGGAATGATACCTCTGGGAAAGTACCTCTGGGATAATACCTCTAGAAGCACTGTAGCTCTGATAAAGTACCTCTGGAATGATACCTCTAGAAGCACTATAGCTCTAGCTAAAGTACCTCTAGAATGGCAACTCTCTAAAGCTTCCATAGTCAACTAGAACTCGAAACTCTGAAGAATAGTCAGGTCTAATTAAAGTCCAGAAGAGTTGAGTCCAGAGAATGTGTCTAGAACCTAGACTCTTACAACTCTCTGGAATTGTAAACTCTAGAATCATAAACTCTCAGAATCTTTAAAATGCATCGACACTTGACTCTCTCTTTTGGTTCTCTAGACTCTTGGACGGTTGACTTTGACTTCATCTCCGGCCTCAATTTCACTCAAATCAATCAGTTAACTTGGATCGCTCACAAGTTCAACTCCTCCAAGATGTGGCTGGCCAACGTCTTGTAGTTCCACGTGTTTCCCAACGTCTTCTTGAACTGCACTCCGTAGAGCCCCACAAGCGGCACCTTGACGATATTGATTTCAAACTTCAACGGGGTTTTCTTGGTGGGCTCGCTGGCAACATCTTCCTCTCCACCCAGCGCACGCCTGTGGATGTTGCGGTGCTCGATTCTAGATGACACAAGCATATCGCTTCCTCCACCCATGTCGCCGTTGATGGAATCATAAGAGTCGTCGTACGTCATCTTTTGCATCTGTGCGAGCGTCTCCTCGTCGATTTCGCCATCGTCCAAGTCCTGCGTACCCAATAATAACCGGTTGATCTTGGCTGCTGCTGGTGTGCTTGGAGGAGCCAAGTTCTGAGACCCATTCTTTTTGCGGTAGTTCTGGAGGAACCCTTGGCCAATGGAGAATTTGCGCCGGTGGCCCAGACTGGTCAGACTGGTATGCCGGTGGTGACCTTTTCCGCCCGTAGGTGAAGCTGCTGAGCTGTTGGTATTGATAGACCCTTTTCTGCTGAGCTGCCGAGGCTGGTTGGGTGTCACCAAATGAGGCACTTGCTGATCGTTTCCGCTTTCGGGTGTACCTGCTTTTTCCAACGACTCTGCCGATGTTTTGAATGCATCGCCATAGAGATTGCGCTCCTCACTATGTTCGTCCAGTCTGTACTCGTCAATGATGGTCGAGGCGGTGGGCGTTTCGTCATCCCGTTCTTTGGACACCAAGTTGGTGTGCACACACAAAAATCCGCCCTTGACTTCCTGGAACTTGACCCCAAGGTTGCTCAAGACCCGGAGAATGTTGTACCGAATCACAGGCAACGGTTTGGTGGAGGTGGTCTGCACACTGAAGAAGCCCTTCAAGAAAAGTGTTTTCGGGTATTCGATCGAGGGCATGCTGTTCTTTCTGGAATGGTTGAACTGCTCGATGATCTGGTCCTCACTAAGGCTTGGCACTTGTCTGCGTTCCGCTTCATCTAGCACAATATCATCGAATGTTCCCACATTGTCTGGGGCCGCACTATCGATGCCATCATCGCTGTTTTGCGCAGCCATGCTATTGGGCAATGCAGGCTGGTTGCTTCCACGATAGTATGACGAGTCCTTGCGGGCATGGGAGCCCACGGATTTCGCCCTAGCCGTGGGGTGAAACCGGTTGACGGCCAACAAGTTGCTTCCATCTCCGTTGGTCTTGTTCGGAGACTGAGTGGCATCGCTGGAGCCTTGGTTGTTCATGATGTTTGGCAAAGGAGGCAAGTACTCCACGGGTATAAAACCATGTGACTTTCCGGTGGTGGAATGCGACCGGTTGTGGGTCCGGACCCCGGGTGGTTCTTTGCGGGTGGGCTTTGTCTGAGGCTTATGCACCTCTGCGTCGTGAAGATGAGACTTAGAGTTGTTGGACTTTTCCTTGGCTGTAACCTTCATGCTGACTCCACGCCGCATCAATGGGTCCTTGACATTGGCATAGGCCAGCGCATGAGGGGCAGGAGTGCCTGGAGATAAGAGTTCGTCGTCTTTATGCGCAGGAACCTCTGTGACTTTAGTGGGCAGCATATCAGGCAGAGCAGAACCCGACTTCTTGGTGGACATTTTGCGCAAAAGCGAATTGAATCCTTGGCCACGCCCGGCATTGGGGTCCAACGTGCTGGTGTATGCAGACCTCTGTGCCCTTTGTTGCTGTGCATAGTCGTCGTAAGCAATGGGGCCAGCATCTTCCGTAGTGCTGGGTGTGCTTGGAGTATGTGCTTGTTCTGGTACTTGGATGACAGGCTGTGATTTTGGAGGAGGCGACAGAACGGCTTCTTGCGTGGCGGCGGGGCTTGGGTATGGCGCCGTGGTGTTGGGAGAGGGGCTTCCCTGGAGAGACGAAGTTCTCGTGTGGGAATATTCTCTTTGCTTTGGCACGGGCGGTTTGATGGTAGGAAGTTTCTGCGTATCCTGCTCCGCCTGCTGCCGCATTTGAGACTTGTAAGCCTCCTCCTTGGCCTTCTTTCTCTTTCTCATTTCGTCCACCAAGTAGTATATCGACACCAACGGGTGGTATCCAAACGTAGGGTCTGGGATTCCGTGTTGGATCGCCCGACCCTGTTTGTTAGCCTTGTACCAGTTATCGGAGCACACCTGGTAATCTGGGTGGGTCACAATTTTGGTGAGTTCTTCAGTTAAAGACGACACCGAACCCAAGTCAAAGGACGAAATGGTCTGGATGATCTGAGGATCCAAGGGCAATGTAAGGGGAACACGTTTTGGGGTGTAGCTGGGAGCAGCGTACTCGTAGCCGGTGTTCATCCAAGGATGTTGCATGACTTCGGCCAACGTAGCACGTTTAGAAGGATCCACAACAAGCATTCTGGAAAGCAATGAAACACAATCCTTGGATATGAAGGATGGATACTCCACATTGCCTTTCTTGATCTTCTCGTGCAATGCAGGAACCACCGGATCATCAAAAGGCACTTTACCACAAACCAACACGTAAAGCACCACACCAAACGACCACACATCCACCTCAGGACCAGTGTAAGGCTTTGCACTCAATAGCTCCGGAGCCGCAAAATACAAAGATCCACAGTATGTCTTGAGCAAATGGTTGGGCATGTAGAGGTTGGAGAGTCCAAAGTCGATGATTTTGATTTCTCCCTTTTGGTTGATCATGATGTTCTCGATCTTCAAGTCACGGTGAACAACGTTATTCTTGTGGCAATAGTCAAGGGCCAGCGCAATGCCCCGGGCAAACTTGCGGGCATACTTCTCATTAAGAGATCCATGAGAAACAATGTAGTCAAGCAATTGTCCACCTTCAACATATTCAAAGAGCATGTAGTAGTGATTGGACATTGGAACCATTTCATATAAACGACAAATGTGCGGATGGAAGAGCAACCGCCCCAAAGCACCTTCTCGAATTGTTCTCTTATCACGACCCACCTCCTTCTCGAATTCTTTTTGACGAAGCGTAGCCTCTTCTGCAGACCTGAGAGGAGGGTCATTTGCGTGGGCTCTTTGGTATAACTTCGCCGCACGAGGAACAATCTTCACCGCACACTTTTCGTTGGTGGTGTTGTGTCTTGCCAACTTGACTTTACCCATAGAGCCTGCTCCGATAGTACGGATAAAATCCCAATCGCCAATGGACTTCCGGTGAAACTGCTGCTGCTGCTGCTGTTGTTGTTGTTGCTGTTGCGGCTGAGTGTCAGAAGGTTGGGCATTCGACGCGTTGCTGGAAGGGGGGACATTTTGGGACACCGAGCTTTGGGGGTTCTGGCGTCCATAGTCTTCATTCTCTTGTTGCTGCGGAGAACGCAGTTGTTGCGGTTGGCCAAAAGGAGCCGGGGGCAACAACTCCTTCTCGGTGGGATTTCTCGAGGTGGAAGGAGCTCTATTCATGCCGGACTGACTCAATTGACGGGAGGGAGGACGGCCGGAGCTGGAAGACCGAGGGCTCGAGAAGTTCTGTGGCCCCGAGGAATCCGAGGTTCTATGGTCCGAGTTCTTGGGATCCAAGTTTCTAGATTCCGAATTTCTAGGGTCCAAGTTCTTGGGGTGTTGCGGAGATGCATCCGCTTCTGATGAGTCACGGCCAGGGTTGAATGCACTTCTTAGCATCCGAGGAGTCGCCAGCTGGTTGGTATTGGATGTGCCAGGCAGGCGGGAAGAAACGCTTTGTGTGTTATCCATCAATTGGTAGAAATTGAAGACAACAAGAGCACGTCAAGGAGGATTAAAGTCACAGAGACTACTTCTTCACGGGTATATGGATCACAGATACGGCTTCTCCACAGATATATGGGACGGAAGGACAGTAGGACACTTGAAACAATAATACAACAACTCTCGAAGCACTCTAAAAACAAGTACAATGGGATACTTATATTCAGATCAAGACAGCACGGCACGGGCCGGGAGAGTTTGCGTAGGAGGGGCCAGGGAAGGGAAATGCAGTAATATAAAATAATTAAAGAAGGCTCCGAATCAGCGCAGTGGGTATGAGTCGGAGGACGACGAAAAGGGCCGGTCAGTATCCCAGAAAGGTTCTATTTGTAGCTCAAGCGAGGTTTATCTGGGGATACGTAAGTTGCGTTTGTTTTCCGATTTTTTCTTTAGGCCGCGCACGCCAGAGGGAGGCTGGTTTCAGAGTAGCAACTTTTGCGGAAATATGTGGTGGTAAAAGCCTGGGAAAAAAGGGGCACTGTGAGCCTTGGCCACCGGTCCATTTTTGTGCGCCCGTCGCTCCGCGTGTGTGAAGCGTGTGACAAGGCTGACGCAGTGATCTTGGCCGTGATTCCCCCTCTGCTGGAATTTCGAAGGGATGAACGTATGCCAAAAATAACTTGCTGCTTATTGGATGCCAATCCCCAAATTGGATATTAGAAATTAGGGTACTGATAAATGAGATATCAGTGAATTATGTGATATTAATTGGGCGGTTGATTGGCTGTTGATTGGCTGATTGTTGGTTGATTGTTGATTGATTGTTGATTGATTGTTGGTTGACTGTTAATTGGACTGGACTCCTAATTGGACTCCTAATTGGGATTTCAAAATTGGCTGTAAAAATTTGTTTTTTTGATAATATGGTAAAGGGGAAAGATTAAGGCTGATATGCTGTAAGGCTTCAATGCTGTAGGGCTTCAATTCTGTAAGGCTTCAATTCTGTAAGGCTGCTAAATTGTGCGATAAGGTATTATTGTGATAGGGGGAATGGGAATGTGATCGATCGTTAACTATACTTCGTGATGTGATACTGCGTGATGTGGTACTGCGTGATGTGTGGTAATAAGCTGCAAGAAGGAAGGGGGAATGTCCTCTTTATATACCCTGATTTGCCACCCACTCTAGACTCACGGAATACCTTTGAAGTAAGGTGTTGGTTGCTGCTAACGACTGCATCATTGTCCGTACGCTTTGGGCGTCCTTGCATGCTCCATGATGCATGCTACTTCAGATATCAGGAACTTTTGCCGCAATGCACGTACGAGCACAGACACTCGCTGCAAAGCTGCTAGACGGGGGCTCTCGCCATATGAGTAGACATACGGCAGATAATCCACCTTCTCTCCGCGTTTCAACTCTACGTCTTCTGTGCGCAATGTACGGCCTCCCACAAACATTTGCATTGCTCGACGTTTCATGTATGGGTGGAGACATGCTTATCTGTGCGTGTGCAGCCAACACGTATACGTTTCAGCCTACGGTGTTTGTAACCGGGGGTTTACTATATAAGTGGGGTGGATCTCCCTGACTTTGCAAGACAATAGAAATAGATATATCCCCGATACAAGGTTTTTGACGCAGCCTGGGTTTCATACAATGCACAATAAGCTTAATTTAAGTTTTGGCGCGCCTTGGCCGCTAATCATGAAACATCTACAGATCAAAAGCTACATGAACCACGGGGTCTCATGAACCACGGGGTCTCATAATCCAAAGGTTTTGAAGTAAAAAGAAAAAAAAAATACATACGGTTTCTTGTTTTGCGGCAGCCAAAGAATGACCGGTTTTTTAGTGAATGTCAGGTTATAAACTAACCCATACATCTTACTGTTCTACAGTATGTCTTGACGCAATATATATTCATGAGGTTCTGTTAGATTGTTGAAAGGCTTGATGGAGGTCGCACCCTAACTCTAACAGGTTCAGTGCTTGTGGTGTTTCAAGTGAGATTGGTACTCCCAGGTGTAACCGAACAACACAACAGCAATGGCAAGGTGGAGCAAAGGCTTTCCAGAGGCGTTGTCGCCATCAAAGTATGCAGCCTTGTACTTTCCCCAAGGAGTGGTTGGCTTCTTGGCAGCAGGAGCAGCTCCGGTTGGCAACTTCTTGTAGAAGGAAACAACCTCGGCCATTCTCTTGGCGTTTGGGTTGGACCCGATGTTCTGCGGTTAGTACTGTCATTGGTGGCAAGGGGAAAATCTTGAATGAACACGTGTGGAATGATGGATTGCAATCAGTTGTGATGAAATGGTCATGGCACTTGATGGATTGTTGATGGGCTTTTCATGGGCTATTGATGGACTCTTCATGAACATATTTGAAGGCGGTTTAAAAAGGACACAAAATTGGACCAATCAGGTGAGGGGATAAAGGACTCGGGAGATAAAAAAAAGTCAAATTCACTTAAAGGTTCATTAAGATGAATTTAAAACCGGGTTACATGAACTTCAGGTCATTGCTTGGGACTAATGGTTGTCATCCCAGTACCAGGCAAGTTCCTTTGGTTCTGTAACTTTGGTTCAGTTCTTGTGACCTTGACCATAAAATCCCTTACTGCTTTGGCTCCTGTTTCTTGAATTATGTTTCCATATCATCCTCGTTATTGTTGCCCTTGAAACATGGGACATGGTACTTGTGGGTGGGACTTGAATGGACGGAAACTTGGACGGATTTCATTGAGCGGGGAGCTGAACGGATTTGATTGCATAAAGACTGAACAGGAACTTGAACGGATTTAAATGGATTTGATTGAACGAAGACGTGATTCTTCTACTCTTTTGTTGTTTCGGGAATTGCGCCTGGTGTTGATGATGTTCCCGCCTCGTGTTTTGACGCCGTGGACATTCTGAATTTCGATTGCCGCATTGGGTAATCAGCGGCCAGTTCAAATTAACATACCTTTGCCGAGGCAATCTTTGGTGGAATCAAAGTAGACAATTGTCTTCTGACGATAAAAGACATGATGCTGAAGTACAAGTACTGTGTCGAGGAGGATTCGAAACTCGGTTTTTTCCAGTGCGCGAGACGCCCTCTCATTCGCTGGGTTATGTGCAGGATTCGGGTTTATATAGGCCCATTATCTTTAACCCAATTAGCCCCCGTATTAAATGCTCTAGATATAATGTTGATACTATAGCAGAAATAACATATAGTGTAAATGATCTTTGATATGTGTACGATACTGGACTATTATTGTGATCACGTGCGCGGTCACGTGACCTCGCCTACAAAGATTAACCTATTATTATTATTATTATTCATTACCTATAATTAATCAGATTCACTAATGTACAACACTGTTGTTAGTATAAAGCCGTAATAAGTATCAGATTCGATCCAGATATTCAAATATTCGGATATCCCGATATCCCGGTATCCCGATACCCAGACATCCAGACATCCAAAGTCAATCCTGAAATCCAAAAATATGAGTATCAATATTGATATCCAAATCAATATCCAGACCAATACTTAGAGTGATAAAATACTCTTTCCAAACATACCATTGTTTCCCCTTATGAACACATCCCCGTAGCTTTTGATCTCGGTGGACTCCACGAACTCCTTGGCGGATTGTAACACCACATTCATGTAACCATCGATGCTTTGCAAATCGCCTTGGTACTCCACGCCATTATGAAGCTTGACAGTCACGGCACTGCCTATGATGGAGCTTAAGAACTTGGTAGGGTCTGTTTTGACGTCGGACATTGTTGGTGGATGGAGGGTTTGGTGAGGGCAGATAAAAAAGAGTTATCGTGCGAAGCTCAATTCCGCGGCACACATGGTTTCATGTCAAGGCCCAAATTAGCCACCGAGCCAATATGAACTGATGAGTACCGAAATTGTAATTAGAAAGTTTTCGACAGCAATCAATTTCAGCTAGCAAATTTCAAATCCGCAATTTTTTGTAAACTCCACTGGGGGACTGCATGTAAGAGCACCCAATCATTAAAACAAGAATGGAGCAGATCCCACACATAATTCAAAGTGAGTCACTGAAACAGATCTCAAACAATTGAGTCGCGGCGTACCCAATTAAGTGAAGTTGCTTAATCAATTAGTATGGCCTCATACACAAATAAGTAAATATTTGCGATTAACCTTTCAGTCCTTGACATCGTGTCACGTGCCAATCGATAGCAATGAAGAGTTGTTCGAGTCTCGAAGTTCGGTTCAACGCTGGAACTCCACACGAATCCACCCATAATGAGTCACATGAAATCAAGCACCCATTGAATTATTAAACCCCTGAACCTACAGCCGGGAGGAGCCCCCCTTTTTATATGACACCTACAACCCGAGTATGTGGGCGTGCGACATTTCGTGGTTGTTGCAGCTGCAACAAGGATGCTATGCATGAGTGCTCGTTTCAGCCCAATCCGCGCCAGTGCTCCACACGATGCAGCGCACTAAGCCTACAGCAAGTAGCATAAGTAGGTGATCCAGCGACACACAGAAAGCAGTATGGGAGATATGCAGCCCTTATCGGGGTCAAATGCAGCAAATGCAGGAGGGCGACACACCGCAGGTAGCAGCACGACATGGCGGCAATACCCCAATCAAGTAAGCGACACTTCACGAGCTGCGCATGGATCTGCGCCCGTAGTAGCGAGCGTCCTGCGCGGGATCAGCACGTGATGATTGTTTACACGAGTTGTCCTTAAAAAAAAGTACAAAAAGTCCCCACTGCGCTCCCTTTCACCCACGCCACCTACACTCACTATGGATAAACTCAAGGATGTAAGTACCCCCAACCAATCCGACACAACGAACACCACATACTAACCGCAGAAACTTAACAGCTTGAAATTGGATGCCGAAAAGTGGCAGGAGAAGTCGGACGAATTGGCCGACAAAATCAAGGAGTTGGAGCAGGAGAACTTGGAGAAGGACCACCAGATCCAGGCGTTGACCAGAAAGAACCAGGTGTTGGAGGAGCAGGTGGAGAAGTTGGAGGCCGACGTGACTGAAATCAAGGAAACCGCCGATCAGTCGCACTCGTTGAAGACGTCCAACGACAACTACACCAAGAAGAACCAGGTGTTGGAGGAGGAATTGGAAGAGGCTGACAAGAACTTGAAGGAAACTACGGCCAAGTTGAGAGATACTGATATCAAGGCCGAGCAATTGGAGAGAAAGGTTGCTTCGTTGGAGTCGGAGAAGGATGAATTAGAGAAGAAGTACGAGGAGTTGACCGTCAAGTACGGAGAAGTCCAACAGGAGTTGGAAGAAATCGGCCAGCAATTGGAATCGATTTAGGACCCCACCATATAGTGTTAATTGATACCTGCCGTAGGCCCATGCCGTGGCCAGAACCACATGTACCTCTCTACCTGTATCACCCTTTTATTCTACATTCCCATACTCTATACTCCCATACTCTACCATACTCTATACTCCCATATTCTACCATACTCTATACTCCCATACTCTACCATACTCTATACTCCCATATTCTACCATATTCTACTACATTACATTTTACATTCTATACTCTACATCCCTTCAATATACTCTCATTAAATGATTGGTTGTTGGAATGGTTATTGCAGCCGCGTTTCATGATTCTCGCGCACTCCACACTCTTGTACTTACAGCCATTCTCCCTGTGCAGCCTCCACCACACTGTGCCACGGTGTCCTTAACCCCGCCCACCAACCCCAGCTACTCAATCCTGAAACCCCCTCATCTGCAGCCAGAAACACAAAACCCATTCGTACCTGCAATCCTTTGCTCGTATAGCCCCTGAACCCCTCACCTGCGGACTATATAAATGGAGCCTCGCGCCCTCCTCAGCCAATTCCTGGCCCATCTTATTGACGAGGACTACGACGTCTCCCGCCCCCACCGTGACTCCCCTCACAGAGACCCCCAGGCACTCAATGGTGACGAGTCTCTGCAAGATCTGCGGGATCGGGGCGTTGGAATGCGTGTGCAGCACGACTACTTTGATCCGGGAGAAAGAATCCCTTCCTATGAATCTTCCCAGGAACAGGAGAATTACCAGCGACATGTTGGGCGTGCACGGCTGGCACCGGATGTGACCAACAGCCTTGGGCCTGGTGGAATTACAACTCAGCAGCGGGACGACTTGACTCGCGTTGGGTCCAGAAGCCGGGCTCGGGACTTTGAGATGCCGCGGATCTGGGAACGGGACCCAACTCAGAGCCCTGTGAGAGGTGGTCGTAAAACATTGAAGACCCTAGGGTTAAAGTTCCTCAATGCCCGCCAGCACTTTCTCTTGGCTGCATGTAGAGACTTGTCGCTAGCGCAATGTGTGATTGGGCTCTCCAAGTCATGGTGGCTCATCTTCCGCAACGAGCTAGATACCCAGGCCACGGAGGTGCTCACGTCAGCACGAACCTCTGAGCATTTTCTCACGGGGCTCTGGTGTATTGTGGCGGGCTACCTCCTGTACTCGGTGCTTGACGGGCTCATGGTACGGTGGATTGTCAGTTATACCACCACGGGGTCGATTGTGCGCATGGCCACGATGTCTGCCATCATTGTGGTGATTGAGAGCTACTTGGTTTCGGCACTCTCGGCCGAGGGCTATAACTATGCGCTTCACACGTGGATCTTGATCAGTTGTGCACTCACGGTGACGTACATTATCCAGAACTTCATCACGTCCAACATCGACCTCAAGGGGAAGTACCGGCCGCGCTTCTTTGATTTCTACAACATTGTTGTGTTTGCAGTTGTGCCTGTGGGGATGGCCAGTTTCATCACCATGATTGGGTTGCTCCGATCGCTTTTGATTCTACGGCTCGACATTGACCAGCACGGAGTCATTAAGTGAAGAAACGAGGATGAAGAGGTAAAAATTGAAATGAAAAGGATTAAAAGTCGAATTGAAAAGATTAAAAATTGAAATGAAAAGGATTAAAAATTGAATTGAAAAAAATCAGAAGAATCGAATTGAAGAATGAACATCAAGACAAATTAATGAAATGAAAAGGGATGAAGATGAAGATGAAGAGGAGTGAATAGATCAAAGATCGAAAACGAAAACGAGAACGTAAAGCTAAGATGAATGAGAGTCTGAAAATTACTGCAATTACTGGGAATAATCTGATGGGATGACATGATGAGGATGAGGATGAGGATGAGGATGAGGATGAGGATGAGGATGAGGATGAGGATGAGGATGAGGATGAGGATGAGGATGAGGATGAGGATGAGGATGAGGATGAGGATGAGGATGAGGATGAGGATGAGGATGAGGATGAGGATGAGGATGAGGATGAGGATGAGGATGAGGATGAGGATGAGGATGAGGATGAGGATGAGGATGAGGATGAGGATGAGGATGAGGATGAGGATGAGGATGAGGATGAGGATGAGGATGAGGATGAGGATGAGGATGAGGATGAGGATGAGGATGAGGATGAGGATGAGGATGAGGATGAGGATGAGGATGAGGATGAGGATGAGGATGAGGATGAGGATGAGGATGAGGATGAGGATGAGGATGAGGATGAGGATGAGGATGAGGATGAGGATGAGGATGAGGATGAGGATGAGGATGAGGATGAGGATGAGGATGAGGATGAGGATGAGGATGAGGATGAGGATGAGGATGAGGATGAGGATGAGGATGAGGATGAGGATGAGGATGAGGATGAGGATGAGGATGAGGATGAGGATGAGGATGAGGATGAGGATGAGGATGAGGATGAGGATGAGGATGAAAATGAAAGTCACTCAAAATGATCTGATGACGAGAATCAAGAGTGAAATGAAAAATGAGAAGACGTGGTGGAAGATGAATGTACTGATGCATGGCTGATGTGGCATGAAGACATGAAGACAGACGGAAACATGGAAACATGGGCATGAAGACGTGAAGACTTGAGACGTGAAGACGTGAAGACTTGAGACGTGAAGACGTGAAGACGTGAAGACGTGAATACATCAAGACATCAAGACATCAAGACATCAAGACATCGAGACATGGGCATGGAGATATGTTGGCCACCTGCATATACCTGGGAGCGCGAAGGAAAAAACCAAAGTAGCGACCCAGCACTAGTGCGGTACTCCAGAGCGCACCTCAAACAGCTAGTCGACAGCACCATGGGAGTCCATATCTTCGGAAAGTCCATCAAGCACAGTTCGCTCGTCCGCATTGGGCTTGCCAAGCGGATCTTTGGAGTCGGGCAGAAAACCGCGCAGGAGATTTGCGCGCGGGTGGGCATCTACCCCAAGATGAGAATGAATCAACTTACGGAACCGCAGGTGATGGCCATCAATAAAGAGCTTTCAGACTTGACGATCGAAGGCCACCTCAAGCAAAAGATCTTGGAGGACATTAAATTCAAGAAGGATATCGGGTCGTATGCAGGTAACAGACACGCCAGCGGGCTTCCGGTTCGTGGACAAGGAACCCGTAACAACGCCTCCACTGCCAAGCGGTTGAACCGTCTCGACCGTAAGTTCAACTAATGTATATAGCCTGTCAATAATAAGCATACTGTTCATACTGACACCCACTACACACTATTCTCCACTACACACTATTCTCTACTACATACTATTCTCTACTACACACTATATCTACTACACGCTATATCTCTATTCAGTCCATATTATATCTACTCCATGGACTTAGTAAATTCTTCGTTAGCACTAGTAGTCAAGTACATGTATATAGAGGTCCAGTATTTGAAGGTCTATGGTTGTAGAATATATAGTCATTCCACACTAACTAATTCAATGACTACATACTGTAGAGTTTAGTTACTAGCATGGTACTAAACCATTACAAGAGTACAGGATTTCAAGACCAGAGAAATACATGACTATGTCTAGATGACTAAAGGAATAGAGAGATATAAGATTATATGACTATGTCTATTTCTATGAGTATGAGTATGAGTAAAGAACTGAAGGAGTAGAGAACTGAAGGAGTAGAGAACTGAAGGAGTAGAGAACTGAAGGATAGAGGAATAGATGAGTAGAGAACTGAAGGATAGAGGAATAGATAAGTAGAGAACTATGGATGTACAGCTAAAAGACTAGAAGACTAGACGACTAGAATCAAGAAGACTAGAATCAAGAAGACTAGAAATATGCCTATGACTATTACTGGATGAGTATCATTATACGACCATAACAATAGAATACTAGTGAAATAGTCTCTATATGTCTGTGTCTATGCCTATAAGACTATAAGACTACCAGACTACAAGACTATAAGACTACAAGACTAGAGGACTATAAGACTATAAGACTATAAGACTATAAGACTATAAGACTATAAGACTACAAAACTAGAGGACTAGAGGACTACATGTCTACATGTCTACATGTCTACATGTCTATGACTATGACTATGACTATGACTATGACTATGACTATGACTATGACTATGACTATGACTATGACTATGACTATGACTATGACTATGACGATACGACTATATCTATGACTATGACGATACGACTATATCTATGTGAGTATCATTATATTACTATAGGAATAGAACACTAGATTACTAGAACGCTAGATGAATACAAGACTAGAAGACTAAAGGACCAAAGGGTTATATAATTGTATGACTATGTATACATGTCTAAAAAGTAGAGGAATAGAGGTATGGTATTGTGGACTACAATACTACAAGACTACAAGACTACAAGACTACAATACTACAAGACTACAAGACTACAAGACTACAATACTACAAGACTATGAGTATGTCTGTATGATTGTTAGATCCACAATAGGTAGAACACTACCTATAGATACAATATGGAGCCTACGATATCCGATTCGAGTAGTGTCTACTATAAATGCCGTGACAAGGCATTTGGTCGTTGAGACAACTCGTGGATCAGAGGCCTTTTTCAAACATTTCAGAATAATACCTCCAGATCAATACTTCCTATTGTTCTGGTGGAGAGTTTTTCGGTGCCACGTTTCTCTCAAAGTTATATAAACCACTTCGAATACAAGTTTAGGTCAACACACGTTATAAAGAACATAACAATGATTATGACTAGAAATTATATCTATATTACTAGAAGGCCGAAGGCTATGACTAGAAGGCTAGGGCGAGTGAGTAAATCTATGTCTATTTCTATGTCTATCTAGAACACTAGAACACTAGAACACTAGAACACTAGAACACTAGAACACTAGAACACTAGAACACTAGAACACTAGAACACTAGAACACTAGAACACTAGAACACTAGAACACTAGAACACTAGAACACTAGAACACTAGAACACTAGAACACTAGAACACTAGAACACTAGAACACTAGAACACTAGAACACTAGAACACTAGAACACTAGAACACTAGAACACTAGAACACTAGAACACTAGAACACTAGAACACTAGAACACTAGAACACTAGAACACTAGAACACTAGAACACTAGAACACTAGAACACTAGAACACTAGAACACTAGAACACTAGAACACTAGAACACTAGAACACTAGAACACTAGAACACTAGAACACTAGAACACTAGAACACTAGAACACTAGAACACTAGAACACTAGAACACTAGAACACTAGAACACTAGAACACTAGAACACTAGAACACTAGAACACTAGAACACTAGAACACTAGAACACTAGAACACTAGAACACTAGAACACTAGAACACTAGAACACTAGAACACTAGAACACTAGAACACTAGAACACTAGAACACTAGAACACTAGAACACTAGAACACTAGAACACTAGAACACTAGAACACTAGAACACTAGAACACTAGAACACTAGAAGCCTAGAATCTTAGAATCTTAGAACACTGGAAGCCTAGAAGCTTAGAAGCTTAGAAGCTTAGAGGAATAATAGAGTAGTAGAATAGTGGCATAGTGGAACAGTGGAATAGAAGATTAGTAAACTACAAGACTAGAGGGCTACATGACTATATGAATATGTCCGTATGAGTATGACTAGAAGACTATGACTAGAGGACTATGTTCATGACTATATCTGTATGAGTATGTCTATGATTATGTCTATTATTATGCCTATTATTATGTCTATATGACTAGAGGATTAGTACAGTACAGGATGATGATTAGAGGAGTAGAGGAATAGAGGACTATATGAGCGTGTCTATATGACCTTTTCCATATGACTAGAAGGTAAAAGCTATTACTAGAAGACCATGTCTATGTCTATGTCTATGTCTATGTCTATGTCTATGTCTATGTCTATGTCTATGTCTATGTCTATGTCTATGTCTATGTCTATGTCTATGTCTATGTCTATGTCTATGTCTATGTCTATGTCTATGTCTATGTCTATGTCTATGTCTATGTCTATGTCTATGTCTATGTCTATGTCTATGTCTATGTCTATGTCTATGTCTATGTCTATGTCTATGTCTATGTCTATGTCTATGTCTATGTCTATGTCTATGTCTATGTCTATGTCTATGTCTATGTCTATGTCTATGTCTATGTCTATGTCTATGTCTATGTCTATGTCTATGTCTATGTCTATGTCTATGTCTATGTCTATGTCTATGTCTATGTCTATGTCTATGTCTATGTCTATGTCTATGTCTATGTCTATGTCTATGTCTATGTCTATGTCTATGTCTATGTCTATGTCTATGTCTATGTCTATGTCTATGTCTATGTCTATGTCTATGTCTATGTCTATGTCTATGTCTATGTCTATGTCTATGTCTATGTCTATGTCTATGTCTATGTCTATGTCTATGTCTATGTCTATGTCTATGTCTATGTCTATGTCTATGTCTATGTCTATGTCTATGTCTATGTCTATGTCTATGTCTATGTCTATGTCTATGTCTATGTCTATGTCTATGTCTATGTCTATGTCTATGTCTATGTCTATGTCTATGTCTATGTCTATGTCTATGTCTATGTCTATATGACTAGAGGAAAAGAGGAATAGAAGACTAGTGGAATAGTGGAATAGTGGAATAGTGGAATAGAGGACTATATGACTGTTATGTTCTTTAATACATTTATGCCTAAACTCTTATATTCGTTGATGGATCCTCAAAGAGAGGAACCGAGGCGGCTTATATAACTCTGAAAGAAATGTGGAACCGAAAACCTCTCCACCAGAACAATAGGAAGTATTATTCTACAATTTTGGAAAAGGACCATCATTGTACGAAGCACTATAATGGTTGTGGCACGGCATTTGTAGTGGCCATTACTGGATTTGGACATCTTAGGCTTCATAATGTTTCTATACGTAGGACACTTCCTATAGTGGATCTAGCAGCTAGAGTAGTCAGTAGTACTAGCAGAGTAGTCAGTAGTAGAGTAGTACTAGTAGTAGTACTGGAGTAGTACTAGTAGTAGTACTAGAGTAGGACTAGTAGTAGTACTAGAGTAGTACTAGCAGAGTAGTCAGTAGTAGTAGTAGTAGTACTGGAGTAGGACTAGTACTGGAGTAGGACTAGTACTAGAGTAGTACTAGTAGTAGTACTGGAGTAGTACTAGAGTAGTACTAGTAGTAGTACTAGTAGTAGCACTGGAGTAGTACTGGAGTAGTTCTCCTGAACTATAGTGTTACTGGAAGTACTAGTTTCGAGAGAGTAAAAGAGTTTGGTTACTCACTACTTTATAAGCTTCCTTAATATAAAGTATAGTTAAACAGGCAGCTGCATAAGTTTTACCAGTACCAACACCATAAAACAATTACCCTTTAAAGGCTTTGATACTATATTATCTAAATCCTTTGTTGTTGTTTTTTTTTTTTAATTGGTGCTGATTTTAGAATATAACTTGGTTAATTCTTTATTCCTCAATATACTAATGGTGTACTTATCGATTGGTACTGGTGTAACTGGATTACAACGTGTTTATAGGTGTGCTACTGTAGTTTATACTGATTACAAAGTGAAAAGTAGCCATAATTTTAACTTCAAGCAAGCGATGTTCCGAATTACTACTAGGGGGATCCAATCCCACAATGCTTTACTAGAGTAGTCACTAGTATTTATACTGAAGTACTCCTAGTAATAGTAGTCACTAGTACTAGTAATAGTAGTACTAGAGTAGTAATAGTAGTACTAGAGTAGTAATAGTAGTACTAGAGTAGTAATAGTAGTACTAGAGTAGTAGTAGTAGTAGTAGTAGTAGTAATAGTATTCCTAATAGAGTAGTACTCCTATTAATGTAGGACTAGTATTAGAGTACTAGGACAGTACTAGGGGCAATAGCAGTAGTCAGTAGTCAGTAGTCAGTAGTCAGTAGTCAGTAGTCAGTAGTCAGTAGTCAGTAGTCAGTAGTCAGTAGTCAGTAGTCAGTAGTAGCAGTGATACTACAGTAAGACTAGTATAGTAAGACTAGAATTTGAAGTAGAGTAGTTTGAGTAGTAGTACTAATAGTAGTACTAGAGCAGTGCTAATAGTATTCCTATTAGAGTAGGACTAGTAGTATTAATAGTAGTACTAGTAGTATTAATAGTAGTACTAGTAGTCAGTAGTAGCAGCACTAGAGTAGTAGTAGTAGAGTAGTTGTGGTACTAGCACTAGAGTAGTTTTGGTTGTATTATTATTTGTACTGGAAGTACTCCTTGTAGAGTACTAGAGTAGTAGTAGTAGTAATAGTATTCCTAATAGTGTTATGTTCTTTAATACATTTATGCCTAAACTCTTATATTCGTTGATGGTTCCTCAAAGAGAGGAACCGGAGTGACTTATATAGCTTTGAGAGAAACGTGGAACCGAAAAACTCTCCACCAGAACAATGGTAATGATTGTTCTGGAATATTTGAAAGGGGTCTCTGAGTCATGAATTGTCATGACGACCAAACGCCGTATCACCACTGTAACAATCGGACTGAGAGGCTTCATAATACCTTCATAGGTAGGCCCTTCTTATGGTGGATCTAACATATAGAGTAGGACTAGTATTAGAGTACTAGTAGATTAGTATTGGAGTAGTCAGTAATCAGTAATCAGTGGTACTAGTAGAGTAGTACTAGAGTAGTACTAGAGTAGTACTAGAGTAGTACTAGAGTAGTACTAGAGTAGTACTAGAGTAGTACTAGAGTAGTA
>NLAW01001959.1:0-12089 GCA_002370915.1 Metschnikowia lochheadii | reverse complement strand
GTGAGCTAAATAGATAGATATAGATATGTGGATAGATAGACCTTCAGATATTTAGATAGTTAGATTCATAGATGGTTAGACTGTCCGCTAGATAGATAGATAGATAGATAGATAGATAGATAGATAGATAGATAGATAGTTAGATAGATATGTAGATAGATAGTTAGATAGATAGTTAGCTACATAGATTTGTGGATATCTATATTTGAGGATATATAGATATATAGATATATAGATATTGTTAGATCCACCATAGGCAGCGCCCTGCCTATGAAGGTATTATGAAGCCTCTCAGTCCGATTGGTACAATGGTGATACGGCGTTTGGCCATCAGAGCACTTCGTGCATAGGTGACCTCTTTCGAATATTCCAGAACAATCCTTACCATTGTTCTGGTGGAGGGGTTTCGGTTCCACGTTTCTCTTAAAGTTATATAAGCCACTCCGGTTCCTCTCTTTGAGGAACCATCAACGAATATAAGAAGTTAGGCATAAAAGTATTAAAGAACATAACAATAACACTTTTATTCTTGTATAAAACCCAATCGTCTGTAATGGACCTAGAAAATTTAGCACAGTCAACATGTGATGTTATTTCACCTACATACTTAATTCACACTAGCTATTGATAAATGTACATATTAAGCTATAGATACATAGGGTACATAGACAGATACATAGATACATAGATACATAGAGAGATAGAGAGATAGAGAGATAGAGAGATATGTGGATTTGTGAATATGTGAATTTGAAGATAGAAGATAGAAGATAGAAGATAGAAGATAGAAGATAGAAGATAGAAGATAGAAGATAGAAGATAGAAGATAGAAGATAGATAGATTTATGGATATCTAGATATGTGTATATGTAAATTTATGGATATATAGATACATATAAATATATAGATAGTTAGACTGTTGGTCAGCTAAGTACATAGATTTATGGATAGTTAGACTGTGAGATAGATAGATAGATACATACATACATACATACAGGCATACATAGAAGCTAGATAGATAGATACACCTTCAGATATTTAGATAGTTAGATGCATAGATGGTTAGACTGTCAGATAGATAGCTACATAGTTAGATATAGATATGTGGATAGTTAGAGAGATAGTTAGCTACATAGATATATAGAAAGATAGCTAGATAGCTACATAGCTACATAGCTACATAGCTACATAGATATATAGATAGATAGCTAGATAGTTAGCAAGCTAGATACATAGATAGATAGATAGATAGATAGATAGATAGATAGATAGATATCTAGATGGCTAGACTGTCAGATAGATAGATAGATAGATAGATAGATAGATAGATAGATAGATAGATAGATAGATATGTAGATATGTATATTTGTGAATACATCGATATGTAGTAGATTTGTAGATTTATAGATTTGTAGATTTATGGATATGTAGATTTGTAGACATATATATGTGGATTTGTGAATATGTGAATTTGTAGATATGTGAATATGTGAATTTGTAGATATGTATATTGTTATGTTCTTTCAATACATTTATGCCTTAGCTCTTATATTCGTTGATGGTTCCTCAAAGAGAGGAACCGGGGTGGCTTATATACCTTTGAGAGAAACGTGGAACCAAAAAACTCTCCACCAGAACAATGGTAAGGATTGAGCAATGGTAAGGATTGTTCTGGAATATTCGAAAGGAGCCATCGGAGCACTTCGTGCATAGATGGCCAAACGCCATATCACCACTGTAACAATCGGACTGAAAGGCTTCATAATACCTTCATAGGCAGAGCCCTGCCTATGGTGGATCTAACATATATAGATAGATATAGATAGATAGTTAGACTGTCAGATCGATAGATAGATAGATATAGATGTGGATATGTGGATATGTGGATTCGTGAATAAGTGGAGTTGTACTTCTGTGGATATCGATATTAGTGGGTAAATGGATAGATAGATCTATAGATATCTAGACTGTGAGATAGATAGATACAGTTAGATAGTTAATTAGATAGAAGATAGATATAGATATGTAGATATGTAGATATGTAGATATGTAGATATGTAGATATGTAGATATGTAGATATGTAGATATGTGTTTATGTAGATATGTGTTTATGTAGATATGTGTTTATGTAGATTTATGGATATGTCAATATGTGAATTTGTGAATATCTGGATATGTGAATTTGTGAATATCTGGATATGTGAATTTGTGAATATCTGGATATGTAGATTTATGAATATATGGATCTGTAGATTTGTGGATATATAGATATGTAGTGTGGATATGTAGATATATGGATATGTAGATATATGGATTCTAGTGTGGATATATGATAGATGATGGATGGAGACGTAATTGTAGATGATGGATAAATATAGGGCTTTCTAATTCTTACAACTTGCCCTTGTCAGAAACCAACTTGATGGCGGCGTTGTTGATGGCAATGGTCTTTCTCTCCACCACATGCACTTGGAACGTCACCACGTCGCCCTGCTTCCATGCAAACACCCGCAAAGTTTCGCCGGGGAACACGATGCCCGTGAACCGGCCCTTGATTTCGCTGAAAAGACCAAACTCGTCCACCAATACCTTGGCGGCCAATCCGTACGTGCACATACCATGCAAGATGGGGTTATCGAACTTGGCTCCCGCAGCAAACGCTGGGTCAATGTGCAATGGGTTTCTGTCTCCGGTCAACCGGTACAAAGCGGCCTGGTCATCCGACGTGTGGATGTCCTTGACAAAGATAGGCTCGGACTTTGGTGCCACGAATTGCTCCGTAGCAAACGTCCTTCTTTCCGCGTACTTCTTGGTCTCTCCCTCACACTTTCTGATGAAAAGCGTGGCTTCGTTGGAGAAGAGCTCCTCGCCGGTCTTTTGGTCCACCGACTTGGATCCTTGCACCACAATGGTATTGGTGCCCTTTTGCGTGATAGCCAAGGGGTGGTAAGATGTAGTGACCGATGCCTCGGTGGGGATAGGGTACTTGTTGATTTTCAAGTAGTGCTCTCCGTGGAGCAATTGCATGGGGTTGAAGTTCTTTAACAACCGCGAGAAAGTCACCTGCGACTTGACAGAGTTGAACGTGGGCAAGTGGCAGAAGGTGGGGAGCACCTGGAAGTCTGAGTCGTTTTCGTAAACGTACTTCAACTCCTTGCGCTTGGATCCCACACCCAAGTTGTACAAGATCACGTCTCTATCGTCCCAGGAAAACACTGGGTCTGGCATGTTCTCGGGCTTCTCGTCCTCCTCCTCTTCGTCTTCGTTCTCTTCATCCTCGTCATCATCGTCATCGCCTTGGACGGCGCTCAAGATGGCCATGGATGCTTCCTGGGTAGACTTAGGGTTGGCAGTACCGGTGGAAAAGTCAGTGATCTCAGCAAGATGCTCACCAATAAACTCGGGCGAGGTCTCCACATCCTTGGAGACGGCTCCCTTGGCTCTTTGCCATCTGGTGTTACCGATCCAGCCTCCACCGGCCTCGAAGGTTTCACCGGTGACTGGAACGTCTTCAGAGGCCAAGAAAATCAACAAGGGTGCAACCAACCGTGGTGGGTAGAGGTCCTTGTCCTTGTCCTCGAAGATAGTCAAGGTCATAGCGGTTTCAGCATGAGGAGCCACCACATTGACCTTGATGTTGGCCTTGCTGCCTTCAATGGCCATGGTCTTGGAGAGTCCAAGAATACCACACTTGGCAGCAGCATAGTTGGCCTGGCCGAAGTTACCGTAGATTCCAGAAGTCGAAGAGATGTTGACAATACGTCCAAACTTCTTCTCCAAGAAGTGAGGCCATGCCAATCTCGACAATTGGTAAGTACCGATCAAGTGGACCTTTTGAACCTGCAACCATTCGTCATAAGACATCTTGGCGAACGAACGGTCTCTCAAGATTCCGGCGTTGTTGACCAACACATCAATGGTGCCGTATTTTCCAATCACATTGTCGATGATCTCCTTAGCTTGAGTTGCCACGTCATGGGTATCGCCATGGGCCTCACCTCCGGCCTTCTTGATCTCCTCGACCACCTTGGAAGGGTCCTTGAAGTCGTTGACCACCACCTTAGCACCGGCCTTGGCAAAGGCCAAAGCGTAGTCACGGCCCAAACCTGCACCAGCTCCAGTGATCACCACAACTCTACCCTTGACACTGACGGGAGCAGCACCGGAGTTGTCGTTTGGAGGTAATTGCTGAGCAGCCTTGATTAAGTCTGCGTAGTGGTTCAACTGCTTGGGGTGTTGGTTCTTCAACAATGCAGGCTTTTGGGAGTCGTCGAAGTCCATGATCTCGGCAAACCGCTTGGATACCAGTTCAGGAGTAAAAGAATCATCCGGCTTGAACAATACACCTCCGGATCTCTCCCAACGGATCTGGGCAAAGAAACCGGCGGCAACCTCGAAGATATCACCATTGATGGAGGTGTTGGAGTCGGAAGTCAAGTACAACACAAGAGGGGCGATTTTTTCTGGGCCCAATTGCTCCAAAATGGGAGGAGGCAAGATGGATTCAGTCATTCTAGACCGCGCAAGAGGAGCAATGGTGTTAGCCTTGATGTTGAAGCGTTCACCTTCCTTGGCCAAGGTCTCAGCAAAACCAATCAAACCCGATTTAGCAGCAGAATAGTTAGCCTGACCAAAGTTACCATATAACCCAGCAGGAGAACAAGTGTTGATGATTCTTCCATACTTTTGTTTCTGCATATAAGGCCAAGCAGCCTTGGTGACCTTAAAAGCACCATTGGTATGAACATCAGTGACCAATTGGAAGTCATTATCGGACATTTTCTTAAACTGTTGATCCCTCAAGATTCCAGCATTGTTGATGACCACGTGCACAGTGCCAAAGGCCTTAACCGCAGTTTCAATGATCTTATCACCATCCAAAACATTATTGTAGTCAGCCACAGCAATACCTCCAGCTTTTTTGATCTCATCCACCAACACATCTGCAGCCTTGGAGTCGCCTCCTTGTCCAGACAAAGAGCCACCCAAGTCATTAACTACCACCTTGGCTCCGCGCTTAGCGTACTCAAGACAATAGTGTTTACCCAAGCCGCCACCGGCTCCGGTCACAACAACCACCTGGTCCTTAAACGAAATGGTCATGATTATGTGTTAAACAAGGTTGTAGGTATGGGGAGGGGAGGGTAGATGGGAAGAATGTAGTAGTCGGATGATGTATGTTAAATAGCGCGACACCAACAAGGGGAGATATATAACGGGGTATATATATGTGGGGCGCGAAAAATGGGAGCGGGGGGGATGGAGTAGTAGTACTAGTAGTACTAGTGGTAGTAGTAGTAGTAGTAGTAGTAGTAGTAATAGCCTGTNGGATGGAGTAGTAGTACTAGTAGTACTAGTGGTAGTAGTAGTAGTAGTAGTAGTAGTAGTAATAGCCTGTAGATTAGATAAGATCCACAGTACGATAAGAAGAACTGAGGAAAAAAAAAAAAGAAGGCTAGTACTGATGTGGTTGGGGGGGGGAGAGCAGGGGTATTTATGGTGAGCGGTTGCGGGGAGGCAGCGAAGGTTCCCCGGAAACCGAGGGCACGAAAAGTGGGCACCGAGGTTCGCGAAAACCGGGGTAATGGGCCTAGTGCGATATGGGAGGGTTTGGTCGGGACTCGAACTGCGCGCTGCTGCTCCTCCTATTGCTGCTGCTCATGCTGCTCCTGCTTCTGTTCATGCTGCTGGTGGTGTACTGCGCTGTTAACTTTTTTTTTTTTTTTCCTCTCTGTGCCGGCCATTGTTCCTCTGCTTGAATGTACTGCTTCTGTACACTATAGGCCTGGATGCCGGTTGTGTGTAAGGGTGGTTAAAGTATTGGAGGGGGGAATATTGTTCGAGACCTAAGTTTTTGAGAGAGTCTTCAAATGCTTGAATGAGCATTGGAGCATTTTCAAGTGTGTTTGAAAGATGTTTGAAGGATGTTTGAAGGATGTTTGAAGGATGTTTGAAGGATGTTTGAAGGATGTTTGAAGGATGTTTGAAGGATGTTTCAAGTGTGTTTCAATGATGTTTTAGTAGTGTTTCAGTGATGTTTCAAGTGTGTTTCAGTGATGTTTCAGTATTGTTCTAGTAATGTTTCAGGAGTTCCACGGTCTTTGTTCAATGCATTTACTATTCTATTGTAATCGCTTCGTGTTCTACATATAACCTACAGATCTCGCCGAAATACGGTCGCATTAGACTGGCCTTTGTGAAAGAAAACAATATGATTCTTAGACTCCAGACGGTGCATTGGAGGAACCCTCGGAACTGGCGCCGAGGTTGATTTCAGCTGCTTTTGCATGAGCACATGCACTTAAAGTCTCGTGCGCCCGGTGTTGCGTGGCCCAATCTTTCAATGTCATGTGTTTTGCACCCGGTGCTTTCCCGGTTAGGGAATTCTAAATCCGGCCTTGCGCACCCTCGCCCCTCCCCGGCAATGCCTGGGTGCAGGCGAAAACAATAGTCCAGGACTCATGGGGGGCGGGGGTGGTCCCTCTTCTCTTCTCGAAATAAGCCCTCGGAACTTAATTTAAAGCCGGCTCCTCCATTCAAATATACTAATATACTAAATGCAGGGTTAATTGGGAAGATGTAATGGTGTGGCGGTGGGTCACACTAGCACATGCTGAAGCGAGGGGACCGGTCACGTGTGCCCCGGTGGTGACGCACTTGTTTCTATGCCGTCCGCCGACCCAACGAGGAACATGTCCATTTCCAGCTTTTTGGCCAGATTACCCCAGAACATCACTCATGTTACCTCAGAATGATGGTATATCGAATATTGACTAAATGCAGTCCTTGATGGCAGGTGATGTGTGTGAGTGTGAGTGTGCATGTGAGTGTGCGTGAGGGTGTGAGAGTGTGAGAGTGTGAGTGCGTGAGTGTGTGACTGGATGACGTATGCATGGAAACCCGTACACCAGTCTCATTTCTTTTTTTTGCCGGCGCCACAAACACCCGTGCACCATTTATACTCACAAATTTTATATTTTTTTTTTTTAAAAGCTCTGCGGGCCCGTACACCAATCATCTGTTCGATTAACATTACTGGTATCTTTTCGTATATGCAGGCCCCCATTTTTTAGTCTTTGTTGCGCACTTGACAATCACTACTACCCACCCCAACGCTTCACGCTCAGTCAATGCCCGAACAAGCGCCTCCACGAGTTTCAGGATTGCATGAGCCGAATCAGGAAGGCCCAAACCCCTCATTCCCCGAAAATCGCGAGCAAAACGCTCCATTCCACGCCAAACCAGCTCAAAACACCCATGTCCACCAAAACACCCCCAAGCAGACCCAAAAAATCGACCTCCAGTATAAGCCTTTCAAGAGATTACAACTCCTACTCTATGACCTTGTACAGTGGCTTTTTGCCATCATATTTGACTGTTTTTTCCGGGAAATTCGGCCTCGTGGAGCATTCAGAATCCCTAAAAGTGGACCTGTCATTTTTGTGGCGGCTCCACACGCCAACCAGTTCGTGGATCCCATTGTTTTGATGAACCAAGTTCGTAAAGAAGCCCAACGAAGAGTCTCCTTTCTTATCGCCACCAAATCCTATAACCATCCGGTGATTGGGCCTCTTTCAAGTGCCCAACTCTCTATACCGGTCTCCAGACCCCAAGATTTGTTGCAACCAGGAAAGGGGAGTATTCGTATTGATATGGACGAAGACCCCTTACTTGTGAAAGGCACTGGAACCAGTTTTACCACTCAGTGTATGGCACGAGGCCTTTTGGCGCTCCCCAAGTCGTTAGGAGCGTCTGAAATCGAAGCCATTTATTCCGATACCGAGTTGGTATTGAAAAAACCATTTGAAAAGTCGGAGAAGATCGTTGAGCTTTTGAAAAAAGGTACTCTGTTCAAAGTCGCAGATAAAATCGACCAAAAACATGTGTACCATTACGTTTTCGAACACCTTTCCCGAGGTAACTGTTTAGGGATTTTCCCCGAGGGCGGACTGCATGACCGGACGGAGATTTTGCCCCTTAAAGCAGGAGTAGCCATTATGGCTTTGGGAGCTATGAGTCATGACCCCAATTGTAATGTGCAGATTGTTCCATGTGGAATGAATTACTTCAATGCACATAAGTTCCGGTCACGTGCGGTGGTGGAGTTTGGACCACCCATTCAAATATCTCCAGAAATGGTGGCTCGTTATGATAATCCTACAACTCTGCGTGATGCTATCAAAGACCTTTTGGAGGTAGTTACTAATGGATTACGTGCAGTCACAGTGAATTGTCAGGATTATGAAACATTAATGGTGGTGCAGGCGGCCCGGCGCTTGTATGCAGGCCACTTTGCTCAATACTTACCACTTCCTATGGTAGTAGAGATGAATCGAAGGCTTGTGCTTGGATATGAAACTTTTAGGAATCATCCAGAAATGGTACTGATCCGCAACAAAATCTTGCACTACAATAAGGTGTTACAGAATATGCATTTACCAGACCATCATGTGGAAGAGTGTGATGAAACGCATAAGCTTTATTTGGTGCCAGTATTTCTTGGGCGAGTGTTAAAGCTTCTTCTCTTTGCGATTCTTGCACTTCCTGGGCTGATTTTGTTTGCACCAGTTTTTGCTCTAGCTCAAAGAGTTTCAGCCCAAAAGAAAAAAACAGCTTTGGCCAATTCTACGGTGAAAATTAAGGCAAACGATGTGGTGGCTACATGGAAGATTTTGATCAGTATGGGTTTTGCTCCTTTGCTCTACCTGTTCTATGCCTCAATCTGCACATGGTACTGCAAGAAACATCAGTACTTGAGGTCATATGGATTGGTCAGTATGTGGTGTCTCATCTATTTCTTGGGCATTCTCGTGACGTATTCAGCTTTGGTTACAGGAGAACAAGGAGTGGATTTATTCAAATCGCTCCGACCTTTATACCTCCTGATCTTCCTGGGGTCAGCCATAGCGGAACTCAAAGAACTCCGGCAAAACCTCAGCCATGATATCACGGAGTTTGTCAATACGTACGGGTTGGAGTTGTTCCCCGATGATTTCAACCTATTGGAAGTGGCCAGCCATGATGATCACTTGCACAAGAAAATACTGGGGATGGATTCGGACGAGGAGGAAGAGCTCAAGACTCAACAATTGAGAAGACGGCGGATTTCTCGCAAAAAAAGCTCGATGTTTGTGGCGGGAGATACTAGCGAATCATCCAAAAATAGCGATAGTGATATGGTGGACGATGTTTCTTCATCTACATCGGATGGGCTTTCGGTGGATGCACGGACCAAGTCATACACCAACATCCCAGTTTTCTCAGATTACGATCTCCATATGAACGCCAAAAACTCCCAGGTGGATATTAAATCCGTGCTCCCATCGCAAGTGGACATGACTCATCATGTTAAAGATATCCCATCGGTGGCATCACAAATGTCGATTTCCGACGACTTCAACTTCCGGGGCCCAGCATCGCCAGCGTTATCCCGGGACAGCCTGCATGTGGAGCTCAACTTCGGCAAGAATAAGGCCAATAGCCTCAGTCATAAGATCAAGATGAAGATCCGCGAGAGCAGAGACCGTAACAATGGGTCCTCTCCTAATAGTCATAATTAATAGTCATAATTAATAGTCATAATACAGTCATAGTCAACTCTAAGTAAGACACTATCTACTCTATATATACTACCATCCCTCTGTACCACCATTCCCTTTTTTATAGCTATATACCTTCTACTATCTACTCTATACCATCTCCTATACCATTTCCTATACCATCCCCTCGATATCTATATTAACATCTCCTCTATATATATATTACCATCTACACTATACATACTATATATAGAATAAAACTTACCCACCCACAAGGCCCGTTTCTTTATCCACATCTACAATACTAGGCCGGAGATTGGTACTAACCCCGAATTGGTCTCTGTCAAAGGTAATGAATCCTGGGTTGGTCAAACGATTCGTGAATGCATACTTGTGCTGATGGATGAGCTTGACAGGCCCACGAGTACCTTCTCCAAATCCTTCTCCAAATCCTACTACTAATCCTTCTCCAAATCCTTCTCCAAATCCTAATGCTAATCCTAATGCTAATCCTAATACTAATACCGTGTCTGTCTGGATAGTCAAGAGTGGCCGGAAAACTCCATTGACTTTGGCATAAAAGGCCAATGCCACTCTATAGCTCTCTACTCCTTCTACCTACCAATTGATTAAAGACTGATCAGACCAAAAAGCTGAAGAAATGAACGGCAAATGAAATGAAATGAACGGCAAATGAAATGAAAAGATCAGCAAAAGAAATGAACAGCAAATGAAATGAACGGCAAATGAAATGAAATGAACGGCAAATGAAATGAAATGAACTGCAAATGAAATGAAAAGATCAGCAAAAGAAATGAATGGAATGTAGTCATAAAGAAAAAGAAGAAGAACAGATACTCAGTCATTCCAAGCACCCAGTCTCTACATTCACTTCTCGATCGCTTCATACGATTACAGGATTATGGGATTATAAGATTATGGGATTATATGATTATATAATTACTGGATTATATAATTACTGGATTATATAATTACTGGATTATATAATTACTGGATTACATAATTACTGGATTACATAATTACTGGACTATACAATTACTGTTATGTTTTTTATAACGTGTGTTGACCTAAACTTGTATTCGTTGATGGTTCCTCAAAGAGAAATCTGAGAGTTGTTTTTAGGATTTTGAAGAGAGAAAGTGGCACCGAAAAACTCTCCACCAGAACAATGGTAAGGATTGTTCTGGAATCTTCGAAAACCCATTCTTGTAGAAATTATAATCATGACCAAATGCCGTATCACCATTGTAACAATCGGACTGAGAGGCTTCATAATACCTTCATAGCTAGGGCCCTGCCTATGGTGGATCTAGCACGTCCACCCATATATATAGTACAGTGTTTTTCAAAACTATTCAAACCAGGCTCCAGATTTAAGAATTCAGAAGATTGAATTCTAATGAAAGCTGGTGCTTGAAACATTCCGCCATTTGCTTTGAAAGACTCTGTGAAGGGGTACGCACGTTTTCAATTATTGGTTTGTTTAATTTTTGCTAGTTCTTTGGTTCCAAACATTATGCCCCCCCCCCTAGTTTGAATAGTTTTGAAAAACACTGTATATATACCCGCACTCCCATTGTTAGACTCCGGTTACGTCAGGTACTCTAGTTACTATGTTCATTCGCGGATGATTCCTCCAAGGGAGGAATCTGAGGTGTTTATATAGTGGTGCGTGAGGCTTAGCTCGACAACAATAGAGATTAACGCTGGGGCGCAGCGTCTTGAAGTGGCCATTGTTAAGATTAGGCAAAGTAGGCTTTAAAATACCTCAATAGGTAGGGCACTACCTATGGTGGATCTAACACCCATATATATAATATAGTATATATACCCGTACATCCCTATGTATATAGTATACATACCCCTACACCCATATATATATATTTATTTATTTATTTATGGATTGTCAGAATCAGTTGAGTGAGTGAGTGAGTATGTGTGTGTGTGAGTGAGTATGTGTGTGTGTGAGTGAGTATGTGTGTGTGTGAGTGAGTATGTGTGTGTGTGTGTGTGTTCGCAGTAATTGGGGAAGGTAGTCAATTGACTGCGAAATTGAGTGGAGACAATTTCAAAGACAATTTCAAAACCCAAGTCGAGTGCGTATATCAGGTGTTAGTCAGAATCCAGGCAAGGCCAAGCTCGCGCTTAATTACTAGACTCCGCAAGAGCCTTGATATTTTTTTTTTTTTTTTTTAATACATTTGGCATTTTCACCGCTCCGTATCTCCGTGTGGAGAGACCAGATCCAGTGCGCGACGTGCGCATCTTCAAGTGCGCAAGCTTAGTGAAGAGGATAAAGCACTTGTTCTAAATGGGTCTACAGCCCCAGTGGCACCAAAAGCACAGGGCAAAAGCACAGGCCAAAACCACCCCATAAACAGGGCCACACCTGCATACGTTGCCGAAATGCCCACTACAAGTCATCGTTTGACCCATCTCAACACAAAGTGGATAATGTTGCAGCAGTCATGGAGCTGCTTCCTCCGGCTGCAAACATAGTATATGTAGTTAGTGCGGCAGACTTCCCC
>NLAW01001958.1:0-86105 GCA_002370915.1 Metschnikowia lochheadii | reverse complement strand
TCACTGTTTCATCTGTCCTGCTTACATGCAGTCACATGGAACATGCAGTACATCTCTGATGTACTGGTTCCTCATGTTCCAACAATAGCTCCGCATCAAACATCAGTACCTCCGATTTTTAAATTAACCAGGGAGCGATGTCGAGGAAAGTTCTCACTGTATGATGGCATTCAATAAACGTTTGAGATTCAGGAATTGACTCATCAGGCTTATCATGATGACACTAATCTTGGCTGATAATAAAGATAGTAAGTTGTTGGTGAGGCCGTCTCAACGGACATCTTGAAGTTTTTCTCCACCAGCAGTTAATGAATTATCGAACAGTGCGAGACCTCCCTAAATATTGGATATTCACCCCTATTCACACATGAAGAATCAAGCTTTATTTCGACTCGAGTGAAACGTCTCTATTGGGTAATGCAAGGCTCCCTTGTAACATATGGTGAAACAGCACGCATACTTTGCGCTCCGTCACAAGCTACATGAGTTCTACACTTCCCTAATGTAAAGGGCGATAATGCAACAATTGTACTAGGCCTCTAAGATGTACAACGCATAAAAAGGCAGACATAGACAAGACATAAATGCGAACCCAAAGTCTCTTATAATTTATAGAGTTTAAGGACCAGTGAGGAATTTGGGTATTGGCGATTGTCTTAACTTCCTTCGTGGTTTAATATTTTGATTCATTAAAAGAAAATACTAAATGGACTGGTATCTCTGAAGTTCTTAATCATGAAGCATAGGCTTCGCGCATGTCATACTGTGGTATTGGACTAAAAATTGACCACTCTCTAATTTTCGGAAGCGTACAATTGAAGCCTACGACTTCAATGAGTTGGCCTTCTTGTTCTGTCTTTGGGGCAATCACTAAAAACAAAATTGACATACCTCAATCTGATGGCTTTGATGATAAGCAGGTCAAGAGTTGGATTGTGGAGTCTAAATGACATTCAAGCAATTCACGGGACTATAAAGAAAGTTCGAGGTCGAGAACATAGTCAAATCTAACCCCCCTTCGGGGCAGAAGTGAAAGCAGCTTTTCTCGGCTCCTTGAGATTATTTATCGTAAAATTCTCTTTCTTTCCGCTATTTAATCTACTGGCACATCTATGCTTACAGATAACCCACAGGCACTTCGTCTTCAGGTCTAGGTGTTGGTCTTGATCTTCTCAGATAGATTATTTCGTATGGCAAGAGGTATAACTCGACGTCGAAGCAATTTTCACGCGGTATGTTCGAGTTTCTGGACAATATCGCGTGCATACCCCAGCTAATTATCTCGCACGAGAGAAAAGGTCCACCTTCAAGCTTATGGTCCTCATCAAAATGAAAGCGAGTCCTAGGAATGATAGGGCCAAAGCAAAATAAACCATGGTAAAGTGCAAAGTTCCCCGGGAGTACATGTTATCGGTGGTCACAAAGCCGCCTTCGATCTGGAAATGGATGGGTTCGTATGCCTGATTTCTATAATTGAGTGTACTAAATCTCCCCACAACAATGCTCGAGAGCGGTACCAAGGCTTTATTTATTTCTACAAAAAACACAAATGGAAAGTTGGGGTCTGCCCACGCAATGGCGACGAACAGTAAAGCGGAGATCAAGTGAATGGCCCTCATTTGAAAAATATGTCTTTTGTAAAAATTTGTAGAGAACTTAAATGGAATTATCGAAATCGGTATGCTCTTTGGGGGACAACGCTCATTTTGTATGTTGACCAAGAGGTTTTTTACCATCAAATTGATAAATTCAAAGGAGAATCAAAGTCATGCATGATCCTTGAATAATCGGGTTTTACTCATCTTTTTTACCATACGCAGGATCAGCTAGAAAGGCACCCTTTTCATGTAGGTGCCCCATTATTGGTATACATTTGCATTCATTGTCAGGCCATAAAAGAAACTCCCCTAACTCACTTACATAATTATATTCTTTAAAAGAATATTCCGGCTAGGTTCAGACAAAGGGTAAACTTGTCGTCTAAGATTCAATTGTTTTGTTGTGAGGCAAAAACACAAGCATCGTGATTTCTGGGGTGCTTCCTAAACTTAAGGTTTTCATGCTTTTTCAAGTGCTTGTTCGAGACTTCTTGCGGTAAATCGAAGTCTTTTTACTCCAAAATTTCTTTCTTTTCACCACGCACGAGTGAAGTTTTCACACATAAGGACCGAAGATAAAGCATCTTTGAAAAAGGAACCCAAGGTCGGTCTCTAGAGGTTACATACCTGAAATGTTGGAAGATAAAAATCACGGAGTCAACAATGTTCCATAAGAAATTGCCTCGTCTTGAAATCGTAATTGAATAATACAGGGTTACCAAGGTGTCATCAATTACGAAGAAACATAAGAAAAACTGGAGTTTTCGCACGTTTCAGTAGCCACTGTAGAAGCAACAATCAATAGCTTTAATTGTAGTTTCTAGAGCTCATAAAAATCACACGCACTGCTTCAGTATTATACTGTGGCAATGAGAAGTTGAAGTTATGCCTCAAACAATACTTTTTTGGGGAGCGCCTATTGTCTTAGTACGTGTCTCGAGAACAATGTGTGGAGCTCCCTGACCATGCCCACAGCCTGCATACACCGGGTCAAGATATTTCTTAGAGCAAGCTAAGCCACCTTGCTGCTGATTGATTGTGTGTTTAATTGAAGTCACGATATGCAAGAAGTTTTTTCTCGGTGCTAGAGTTCTTCTTCAAAAGTTCAAGTCTCTCAGACGGCGTAGGGGACTTTTACATGATATCGCAGTTACTATATGCAGGAAAAAAATGTTGAAAGCCAAATTATCCGATGCGGTCTCATCTGCCCACAATTTGTATCCATTAATCCATTATGCAATAGGCGAAAAAAGTTTAACGTGCAAGTTCCTATGAGGCTCAGTATCAAAACAGGAATGAAACCTGGAATGAATGGTTTAAATTTAAGGTTCAATTGGCATGAGAAAATTTTCACCATGACATTCATTGTTCTGGCACTCTCAATAACAGTATGTCTGCCGTTAGTAGTAGAAGTTGAATGTTAGTGGGCGCATGGCGTAACAGTACAATGAGGGACGTCAACAAAAACACCGATGCAGAACCACTCCTCTCCTAATAATTGGTGATTGTCTACAAAGATGACAGTCAAAAAGGTATGAAGAGACAAATTTGAATAAGATTTCATCTTCTTCAGTAAGGAATATATAATTATTGTATTCCTGCTAAAAACATCTTCCGTTCCAGCTATGCTTTAAATGAATAAATTTCAAGCTGAGATTAATCTTACAACCAGCTGCAATCATGTGTTTCTAGGTAAATAAGCTTTCCAATCAAAAACTAAGAATCTTTATGTTTAAATAAACAATCAATGAATGCAAAAGTACTATTCAGGATTAATATAAGAGACCACCGTGCCTGCAAAAACACCGCACTAAGCGTGTTCCTGTATGCCGTCCTTTTGCAACCAGGAGCTGCAAAATATTACATTATGTTGGAAAAAGCTGTCACAGTGCACAATTGGGGCCTTTATCCACATACATCTATTGTTTCATAGTTGCTCTGCTGCATTTAGACGAATGTAGGTATGATGGAGGTAGATACCAATGTAAAAGAAGAAAGTGGCGCCATGTTTACAAAGCAATAAATCGATATAACATATGAAAAAGTACACATAAAATTAATTCATCAAAACAATACCCATCGAATTTATTCAGTATAGAGAACCAGAGATACTGATGTTCCATGTGGACTATAATTTATTTTTACTACACTAGAATGTTTTGCATAAAACAATCGCCTATATACAAGACAATGCGGTATTCATTACCCCAATTTCTCCACACCTATGAGTGACAGTATGATATTCAAAGATTGCATTCCAAATTTATGAAAGCATATAATTTACCAAGAAAACCAGAAGTTTTCTTTTATGGGATGGCAGGAGGGTTTGTTTCTCTTCCTCTTATGTTTGTAGGCCTCTACTCCGCGCATTATTCGTGCGTTGTGAGCTCTCTTCCGTTTAGGAATTCTTAACTCTAAAGTGTGGAGAAGGGTACGAGTTCTTAGGTTTGTAAAAAAAAGCTATAGCCCAACTATTCACAATTCACACATTTTAAAGCTCCTCTTCTTGATACCCAAATTTATCAAGACATACATATGAGCGTGGTCTCAGTCTCAGTAAGGTAAGGAATAAGATTTTCACAGATCGTAACCAAGGTAGTTAGGCTAATGTTTTCAATTTTTCACTTGAAGAGATTTTTAGGTGGAAGATGAAAAAAAAAAATTAAAAATTGAAAGCACTCCAAGGCAGTCGTTTAACCCCCAGAATCATGTATTCGATGTAGATAAAAGCAATAATCTCGTCTTCTAGTTTATGTTGTTTATAAAGATAAAGAGATAAACTTTTAATTATCCAATTATATTGCTTGCCTGGTTTTACCCTAAAAAACTCTTATTTCCCTTTTAAAATTACCATATAAAGGTATGGATGTTACCGACAAGTAGGTCCAGTTCGTGTATCTTCCCAAGGTTGACGGGATGTAAGAGAAATGAGAAAATTAAAAAGAACCTTTAAAAATAGAAAATGTCATATTTTGTAAAACGAATCTTACTCAATAAAGTTAAAGTCATTCTTTGTAAATTTATGGGACGAAATATTGGAATGGAGTAATTCTAGCCCTTTTATTTACAACTCCTGCATATAATTTTATACCGTAGGATTCACTTTCGATGGGATATCGGGAATAGGGCATCAAGATGTTTAGGAAATTCAGGATTAGAAGCCCGAAACTATGGGTCACAGATTGTTCATTCAAGTGTTCCATATTGTACCAAGAAGTTGTACTAAGGTTTGCTCCTCGTGAAGGTTCTACTGACCTATATCTGGACTGCATCTGGTATTCCGAATATCCGATACAGAAGCACGTGCGAGTATACCCAGGAGTCAGGCCGCACGTGACTCGTAGAATACCAGAAACCAAGCAGCCCGAGATTCAGTAAAAAAGAAAAATAAAAGAAAAAAAAAGGAAAGAACCTAAGACAAAACTTCTGTAAATTTAGCCGGGGTATGTTCACATATGCTAATTGCATGTATGAGGGGTGTTTTGGCATCAACCATTCACGCTGGTGCCACACGTGACTACCACTTTGCGTTGGTAGATATCTACATTTCAGTATACAGTTCGAAAAACTGTAGATCCTTTAACGCCAGATCAGCAACGAGAGTTGCTGCATCAGGAGGTCCATTAATTAACCAGGGCGACACATCCAGAGTATGTATCTTACTGTAGGACATTGATCTCATAGTCTCATCAAGATATGTAAACACTTCAGGTGAAGTGTTTACTTCAGGAGTAGATGGAGTAGAAGTATCGGTCTTCATTAAAGTATTGTTCATTCGAGGTCTTTTGGTGGGTCTGGTTATTGGAGGCATCTTGGTATACCTCAGGCAGTTAATGTTCGATTAAAGTTCTAACAATAAAATGGGGCATTGCCACCCTTTTATATTTGGGGAATCTTCCTTCACCAGAACAGCGACCATTGTTCTCTTATGAAAAACCTAATGGGTGCTATTTCAAAACATATGGCTGGAAGCGCGCTCATTGATTGATGTTTTTCAACAAGAACATAAATTCATAGGTAAAATTTTGCGAATAATCCCACAGACATCTGTGATATAACTAGAATGAGCAAACCGTGTCACTTAAACTTCAGTATGGGTGATCCTCTCTTATTATCTAGTGGACACCTTCAAACATAAGCTTATTGGCCTGGTTGACCATGGAAATGGAGCCCTTCAGGTGACTAATGTGGTCAAAAGGACTTAAAGCAAAATCTTGTAATGCACCGAGTCCACCAGCATCCTCCACATCTTGAACCAGGGCTCTTCCACGGTGGTTCGTCTCTGCCTCTTCAAGAGGGAAGCCGGGAAAGTCCGGAGGGGCCAACCCTCTGAGGAAGGATTCTCGTTGGAGCCATGCATACTTGACATTAATGTCACATAAAGGTGTGGCTGGGATATACAACACCGAAGAGTCGTGGCTGCCCTGATGGGTAGGGTCCACCGAATGTATACAGTCACAGTGCCAGTACACCATATCGCCGGGTTCGACTTTGGGAATCGACACCATCACGTCAGATAGTCTCAATTCAGGATGTGTTTCGTCGCTAAACTCCTGGCCCTTACCCGGGAAAGCACCAGGAAACTCTTTGTTCATGCGAAGGTTGTCATTCTCATCGAAAAAGGGCTTAAGCATCCAATAAGCAGTAACCTCTTTAATCAATGGAGCAAAAAGAATAGTTCCTTCTTTGGGAGCTATTTCAGACATTGCCAACCAGCCCTGGAATGATCTGAAGACGTTGCAGTTGCCGTTGGAGTCGTATTTGGTCATATCCACCTCAACGCGGTGCGTGGCATCGTAAGGATCAAAATCTTCCCACCTTCCCTCGAAAATTGGGGTGTAACATTGTCTGTATTCAAAATCTTCCCATCTTTCGATAGAACCTCCATCTGCATGGGGCCCAAGAGCGAACAAACCATCGCCTGGCTGCCGAATCCGTAATCTGTCTGCATACGTGACATTCTGACCCAATTCGATCTCGGAATCTGCCTCTGCGTGCCATAATTTATTCATGAAACCCTGAGATGCTCTAAGACGTGGATGAGATCTAGCACGAATCTGTGATTTCGACCAGTACAACTCGTACACTACCTTCTTATCTTTGGGGAAGCCCTTTGTTTGTGGGTTTGCAGCCACATATTCAATCAAGTCCTCCTTCATTTTTTTAGCCTCCTCCTTTGGAACGACATTCTTGATCACAGCACACCCACGAATCTTGATTTCATTTCTTGTGTTTTCATCAAGCTGGGCTAAGTCTTCGAAATCCACTTGAGGAACGATGGCGGAACCTTTCTCCTTGATCTCTTGGATCCCTTGAGCCAAAGCTGCTTTCAATCTAAGCCATGAGGTCTTGAGAGCTTCTGGGTCTTTGATGAGCTCACGCTTCACCAGCACCAAAGCCTCGTCAATTTCTTGTGTGCTTCCACTGAAGGAGCTAAAAGCAGAGGAGATGTCTCCGGCAGGTCTTACTTTGGCCTTGGACACATCACAAGGTTTGAAACATTTGGTTTTTAATACAGCTCGCATACTAGGTTAAAAATATAGAAGAGAAAGTTGAAATTCTATAGCTGGAAATCATGATACTTGGTGTCTTTATATATTACTAGAAATGCATCAGGTTGGGGTACATGCGAACGCGCCCAATCGGGTATGCCGTCCGTGGCTCAAAACGGTAATCCGCCCGCGCACCACAACAATCGTCCATCCATGACCCATCCATCTTTCCATCGAGCTTTCTATTAAATACACCCATTACTTATATACCCATTGTTTAATGTCGTTTTCAATCACGAAATTCTCCACGATAAAAAGGAATGTATGTCTTCTCGGTGTGCAGAACCCTCTTTCTCCGCATATTAACCTTAGCGATCTATACAAGCGTGCGTCCGCTGTCGCAAGATACGCCGTAAATGTACAGTTGAGGGAACGTCAAGGTCATGTATCAATTGCTTAAAAAAGCTGATGACCTGCGAGTGGCCTAAGGGTGGCGAAATCCCCAAAGTGTCCAAGTCAGCCATGGAGAAGAACTCCGAAGAAGAATCAGTTTTCGCCCAGATGTTCAAAGATAATGATCAGACAAAACCCCAGTTTGTGTGTTCCACGCAACCTTTGGCACTGCTTCTTAGTCGAGACTCGTTTCTATTCTTCGATGGTGACTCATACGGCCTTTATTATCCGTGGAGAAACCAAAAAATGGCCAGCAAGGAGGTGGACCCTGAGTACATGAGGTATCTCCAGCATAAAGGAGCATTTGAGGTACCCATAATACAAGAACAGCGTCATATCATCAGGCTTTATCTCGAAAATTTGTTTGGCTTGTACCCCGTTGTCGAGAGGGACATCTTGTCGTATTTACCTAAGATCCCGCTTCTTCTACTCAATGCCCTCTTCCTCTCAGCAATCAGATTTGACCTGAACTTGGACCCGAAGCAGATCCGCCACCGTTTAGGAAAAATCTTCGAGCGATGCAAACTCCTCGAGACTATAGAGCAGAACAAGGTCGTGCTTATACAATCATATATCTTGCTACTGACACACGAGGAGGGCGCGGATGGCTTCACGTCGTCCAAAGAGTACATTTCAAAGGCCTGCAACTTATGTGGTGAACTTGCCATAACAAACATGGGGGGTTTTTCCAATACAAACTTTGTACCTTTCCCAGATGCCTTATCCAATGAGCAGTACTATTCCAAGAATTTACTCACCAGAGTGCTCTGGACTACCTTTTGCTGCGACAGAATGATCTCCGCCACGAGCGGACGAGAAATGATCTTTAATCGATCAGATATGATCGTAGATGCAATTTCATTGGATCATTTTGAGGAGGGCCCAGAACAAGCCACAGATTTTGCCATTTTCAGTTCATGGTTGTCTATTGCGAACTTCATTGAGAGAATACAGGCTGCCTTGTACCGGCCACCCAACAATAGAACTGTGGATACCACTCTACACCAAGACATTACAAACTGGAAGGTCCCAGAACTTCCCATCGAGGCGAATCGAATTCTAGGTTTTCTAAATATCGCACATTGCTACGCCAGTCTCCTCTTCTTGCGGTGTGAAGTGGACTCCATTTCCTTTCTCCTCAGCAACCCTGAACAAGACGCATCTGGAAGCTCATCCGAGAATAAAGTGCAAGCAATCAAAATTCTTTCTCAAGATGCGCTTTCTTTACTCAATAAGACTCCACATATTGTCCATAACGTGTTGGTGGTGCATGTTGTGCTCCATATAATAGCACTTTCGCAATTCGAAGCTAAACTACATGAGGATGCATCCGGTCAGACCAGCAAGCTTGAAAATTATCACACCTCGATTACAAGCCAGTCTATTGACCGATTAACGAGGCTCAAGAATTATTGGTGGTTTGCAAGTACAGCATTGGTGCTTTGCCAGACGATTTTCGAGGTTGGAATTGAAGAATAATTTTACTCTGCAAAAAATGTATCGAATGTTTATTTTGTGAAAGCTTCAATTCTTTCCAAATATAGGGAGAAGAAGAGGGTGTACCCGGATGTAAGAGTTGTGTTTAGATGCGACGCCGGCGAAACAACAGTACCAACCGCAAAAAGCAGCAAGGACAACAAAAACTCCACCGGACTGCAACAACTTAGTGTTCCCCGTGAAGTAGTAGCCGGCAAGCAACCAAAATCCAATATCTAAGGTGAAGAAAAGCCCCATAAAGAATACAGTGGATTTGAGTGTGCACAACAACATCAAGAAGGTGAAGATTCCCCATCCACAGAGGTAAAAGCCAATGGCGTTATTCAACTGTATGGTGTCATCACCATAGGCCTCGATTATACCAAAAGCAGGGGTGTTGATTGCACCAAAGGACATCCAGAAACCAAACCCAAAACTGCACAAGACAGTGCCTGCAAAACAGTTACCAAGAAACAATTCCCATATACCAGCAAAGCCCTGCACAACACCACCATAAAAATAGCAAAGACTAACGGCCACGTTTGGCGTGACGATACCTTGGGCTCCGGCCAAGTATAATCCCAAGACAAAAGCACTTGTTGCAAAAGCCGAAAGACCCACTGCGGCAGCATTTCCGTACTGAGGCGACTGAGGCTTTGCATACCTTTCTGACTGCATAGTACCCCCGAAAGCTGTCATGAGTTCATGTTTATAGTAGCGTGTTCCATTCAATATCACGAACTCTCCACCTTCACCGGTCACCTTTACCTGGCCAATATCCTCATGGGAGATTCTTGCTTTGTCGTCTTCGAAAGAGCTCATGATTGGTAGCTGAAATGCGAATATAGGTAAGTTCTAGTACAGAAGTTCTAGTGTGGATGAGATTAAGTATAGATGGTCTAGTATAGATGAGCTGAATTAGAATGAAGATATTACCATTTATGAAAAGATCTAAGCTATATATGTAAACTGGTGTGGGGTAGATGCATATCGCGCAGCGCAGCATTTGTTAACGGCCTTAGGCCTTAGGACCATCCTAGTGCTGGTCTCGAGGGTCGCGAACTGTTTTGATGTTAAAGAACTCGACCATTAGGACAGTTGAGAAACTGCCAGAGAAACTGCCAGAGAAACTAGATGGCGCAAAATCTTTCCGAGAATTTCAAAATCTGGTTTTTAGTATATGGTGCTCGACGCTGCTGAGGGTTCGATGAACACTTAACAATAGGGCCCCCGAAGAATGTTTCTCTGCGAGCACCTGCAGGAACCGCGTCTGCCAGGCCACTCGGGGTTTACACTCTCCCTTCCACCTCGAGCTGGAGGGTGTAATTTTGTAGACGCTTCATAGGTGCAATGATCGATTATTCGGAATGAGTATTTTTTTTGCGGGGTGATGAACACAATCAATAGATTGAATATTAGCAACTTTAAAGCAAGACTTCTCCGAAAAATCCTCATATACATCAATCTTCAGGCCTGGTTTGAATATCCAAGGTCTGCCTTTTTCAAGTTTATTTCTGGGGTAGATTTTTTCCTCTTCAGCTTTTCATCTCATGCTATTCGAATCACGCAGGTTGCTTTCTTTCTCGGACATTAGAACGATGGAAGGGACTGCAGATAAGGCTCTCCGCGCTCAAGGTGGCTCGAGAATAAGGTTATATACCTTGACGTAACACGCAATTGTTCGAGACTGTGTGTGGTAAATTTGACGTGTACCCCAGGATTTTACCTTGAAGCTTTTTTGGAGCCATATATGACACAACTGGCACAACACATAATTTTAGCCAATCAGAGTGCTCTATCAAAACACTGTTGTCTTCTCGGAATGTAACATGATGTCCGAGCACCGGCCCACAATAGGCCTTCAAGGACCACTAAAGTGCATGGCACCAGTACCAAAATAAATATGCTTCAAGTTATTTTGATTGAAGCATTTTCTTTTTTGATTGAAACATTTTGATTGAAGCATATTCATCAAAGCACCTTGATAAAAGCACCTGATGTAAAGCACCTATGCGTAATGGGTTGTCTGAGCGAAAAGTGTAACTATATATTGTGTTGAATCGCTCGGCTTAGACTACCAATAGGGGCTGGCCAGTTTAATTAAGAAACAGCAACATCGTGTCCAATGTTCCATTCAGTAAGAAACGGGAACATAAGCTCCTGAGTTCTCTTTTGTATGCCAGGATTATTTTTTTTTCACAGGAATTGAAACGTCACACTGCTCTAATAAGGTTTCTGGATGGAAATGACCCCACTTTTATGTCTTCATTACGGATTGTGGAAGGAGTACGAGTTTTCAAAAATGGAGTCTATTTGGAAATTTCTATAAGGGGCACAATTTCTGTAAATTTTTGTGCGGGCTGTGTATCAAGTGGGAATTCGGAAATTTCCTGACGGAAAACGCCGTTACGGGGTGCAGCATGTACCCAGGTCCCTAATCTAACCGCGTTATTCGTTGCTACAGGAATAGGGAGTGCACGCTCGGAGGTCGTATTTTCCGTAAAGTAGACGCACTCCAAGTGTGCTGTGGTATATGCAGACCAAAATGGTACAGCAATACTGCAGACAACACCCTGGTCCTGCTCCGAGACAATTGGATTAAGTCCGGAATGTCACATACCCTACCACATTAGCGTCGAGCTAAATTTCAAGCCACTCGTATTGTAGTATAGTCAAGCAGAGTATCTGAAGGTGACACTATTTAAACTGACCCTTCTCGTGCCCCCGGCTACCATGTTAAACAAGTCCCTTAGTTAGGTAGTTGTATCCGTCTAGTCGTGCATATTTTTGCGAATGTCTCAAATCTCAACGAACAATGCAGTCACCAAAAGAAGAAACTATTTTGGCCCAGTTTAGAGGAAGAATGTTCGTTGCATTTAGTTATTATAGTGCAAGTGTAACATTACGCCCCACGCGGGCTCTGGAGTTGGGCTCTACCCCAAGAATGTGTCATGTAAAAAGAAAGGGAAACTTTTGGGTAAAAAACCTTCCCTCGTCTTTGAAGGTAATGCTCCCCTTGAGGTAAAGAAGTCGAAAGTGGGGTAGTCAGACCGAAGAACGCGCCTAAACAAATGTATGATCTTCCACACACACACAAAAATTCTCTGTACTGCACATATCCCTGAAACGAGAAGGATACGCATGATGCGTCAACACTTTCTTTTTTTGATTTTTGCTATTGTTCGTCAAAATTTTTTAGAGGCTTCGTAGCAGTAAGGTTTATTAGCCCGTAAAAATTAGCTACTCACTCAATCTTGAAGCCTACTAAGTCAGATATCCGTCTATAGCAGGGCGGTTTGTTGGTGGCGCATTTTCTCGCCACGCCTCGAAATTATGCATGATGTGGATCAACTATTCTCCGGCAGACAGCTCTATGCAGAGCTCGGATAATTTTTGCCCCGAGATTTCATCCAATTTTGCTCATTCGAAAAGTCTAAACACTTGATAAGAAGATATTGTAAGCTTTAAATACTTAAAGTTTATGCGGATTAATTTACTTTAAAAAAAATAAACATAATTCCTGTCGAGTATTTCTCCAAGCGTGGGGTTCTGAAGAGAATATCCGTTTCGAGGCTTGTGGGAGGGGGGACCGTCTGGCACGCCCCGAGCCTTGGGGTGCATGAGTACGGCTAGATGGTATGCGCGATTTTGTGGAGAAACAACTTTGGCGCCCCTAACGTGTCATGCACCTGAGGTAGCGCCTGCATATGATTTGCCGATCACTGGGGAAAGGGTTAGGTTGCAGGAGGTATTTGCACATCTGCAGTACTCTGGATAAATTACATGAAGATGAGCCAATGAAAAGCCGAACGCACCAATTCCCATGCACTCCGGACTACTGCATAACAGCGCGTCGTAAATAATTCCGCGTACAGCGCTGGATGAATTAGTACCGAAAACACGACGAGGTAGCCTTAGGGAGTGATTGCTTGGAAGAGAGCCTATAACTATAAATATAAAGCGGGTTCGTCAGCATTTTTCTAAATCATTACTTTTTTAAAAAAAAACATCTCTTATATCAATTTTTAATCATGGGTTTGGAAGACAACCGTCTCATTGCCAAATACCTCAATGTTGGGGAGAAAAGAGCTGGCTCTTCCTCTATGGGTATCTTCGTTGGTGCTTTTGCTGCCTTTGGTGGTATCCTTTTCGGTTACGACACTGGTACCATTTCCGGTGTCATGGCCATGCCTTACGTCTTGAAAAATTTCCCTGCAAACAAGGAATCTTTCACTGCTAGTGAGTCTTCTTTGATCGTGTCGATCTTATCTGCTGGAACTTTTTTTGGCGCAATTTTGGCTCCTTTAATCAACGATACTTTGGGTAGACGTTGGTGTCTTATTATTTCTGCTCTTGTTATTTTCAATGTTGGTGCTGCTTTGCAAACTGCTTCTCACTCTATTCCTTTGCTTTTGGGTGGTAGAGTCATTGCCGGTTTTGGTGTTGGATTGATCTCTTCCACCATTCCTTTGTACCAATCCGAGGCTCTTCCAAAGTGGATTAGAGGTGCTATCGTTGCTTGTTACCAGTGGGCCATCACCATTGGTATTTTCTTGGCTGCATGCTTTAACCAGGGTGCTAAGCACCTTGACAGTTCTGCTTCCTACAGAATCCCATTGGGTCTTCAAATCATTTGGGGTTTGCTTTTGGGTGTGGGTATGATTTTCTTGCCAGAAACACCCAGATTCTACATCTCCAAGGGAAAGGATGACAAGGCTGCCAACTCTTTGTCAAGATTGAGAAAGCTCCCCATTGACCACCCAGACTTGGTTGAGGAGTTGGAGGACATCAAGGCTGCATACCTCTACGAGACTGAATTCGGAAAGTCGTCTTGGTCTCAAGTTATTTCCCGCAAGAACCACCAGTTGAAGAAATTGAGTACTGGTGTGGCTATGCAAGCATTCCAACAGTTGACCGGTGTTAACTTCATCTTCTACTTTGGTACCACCTTTTTCCAGAGAGCCGGAGTTGATGGTTTCACTACTTCTTTGGCTACCAACATTGTGAACGTGGTCTCCACCATTCCAGGTATTATTGGAGTCGAAATCATGGGTAGAAGAAACATCTTGTTGACTGGCGCAGCTGGTATGTCGCTCTCGCAGCTCATCATTGCCATTGTTGGTATTGCCACCAAGTCCGACTCGGCCCAAAAGGTGCTTGTTGCTTTCTCTTGTATCTTTATTGCGTTCTTTGCTGCCACCTGGGGTCCTACGGCGTGGGTTGTCTGTGGAGAGATTTTCCCATTGAGAACCAGAGCCAAGTCCATTGCTATTTGTACTGCTTCCAACTGGTTGTGGAACTGGGCTATTGCATACGCTACTCCATACATGGTGGACGAAGACAAGGGTAACTTGGGTTCGAACGTGTTTTTCATCTGGGGAGGATGTAACTTGGTGTGTTTCCTCTTTGCCTGGGCTCTTGTCTACGAGACCAAGGGTCTTACCTTGGAGCAGGTCGACGAGTTGTACGAGGTTGTTCCACATGCCTGGAAGTGCCGTGGCTTCGAGCCAAGCACTCATGCTTTCAGGGAAGAGGCTGGCATTAATGCGGTTGCTTCCACTGACAAAATGGCTTTGAAGGCTGAGGCTGTCTCTGTTGAAGATGCCTCTGTCTAACTTAAATATACTTGACATGTTACGAATAGAAATCTTACTTGAAATTTTGTAGAAGTTACTAATTTAAGAAACCCGAAACATTTCTATACCCCAACTTGACTTTTGCTCAACTGGTCATAAACGACTGTCAGGTGCGGCGTAGAATATGTGAGGTAGCTGTACCTTCGTTCGACGATCCTGCAGGTTTATGTGAAAGATGCACAGAAGGGTCCATACATATCCCGGTTACCAAAGTTATAGCTACATTTTAAGGAACAAACGAGTAATTATTCTTTCTTCTTCTTTCCTATTCGGTATCAAGATCTGAGTTGCTGGATGCAGTTAGACTGAGCCTGCATACAATGGCCCTGTAAGACTGTACAATAAAAGAGCAGCTTCCTTCTATAAAAAATATTGAAGACAGTAAGCATTCCGAAAACCCCCTTTGTTTACCTATAAAGGTACATAACATATGTGAAACAGCATTAGCATACTTGGACGTATGGGGAACAAAAATACAACTGCTGTTACTTATGTACAGGTATAGGCATGAACGCGCAACAAGGAGGACTTTAGGTGACAGAAGCTTCTTATACACCAAAACACATAGGACCCAACTCTATTTTTTCCCTAGAAAAACCAGCAAATCCGGGCTGAAATCTTAAACACTTCAAGACTCGGGGAACTGTGCTTCAAGAGTGTTTCGTGGCCATAACTCTTCTTGGAGCAACACCCTTATCACATGCTTCTAAAGCCGCTATTCCTCTGGTGCTTTTTGCTCCCGACATGTCTACTGGCAGTTGCTAATCCAGTACCCCTGGAAGTCAAAACTCCTCCTAGGACTATCATTGATTTCCTCTCCAGTGATGTGCAATACTCCTACTTCCTCCGACATCTCCAGAAACACAGCCTTGTTCCCACTATTAATGCCATGCAAAACGTCACAGTGTTTGCACCCATCAACCTGGCATTCACCGACTCCAATTTGGCACTTAACGATACCGCCGAAAACCTCTTGCGATACTTTGCTGACCAGCGGTTTCGGGTGTCGTATTTGCAGAACGATACTGTGCTTCTAGACTCGCTTTACGAGACAAAACAAAGCGGAGAGAAAAAGCACTGGTACCCCTTGAAAGTTTCGTTGAACAGAGGTAATTTGCAAACAAATCTGGATGTACCACTGTATACTTTAAATGATTTTGCTGAAATTATAGATGCTGACGACTATGTGAAACACCAGCGCTCGTTCGTTCAAACGATCGACCGGTTGATTCCGGCCTCCTTTTCGATTTGCGACTTTTTGCTTGACATGAGCCCAGAGACTTGCGATATTAATGGTCACTCCATTGCTCTAATAAAGCTGATCTTTCGTCTGGCCTTCGCTCCTAAAAAAAAAGCTTTTGAACACCCCGCATGCCATCAATTTCTCGCTAACGTTTCCACGGTGTTGATCCCCTCTGATTCTTACCTACAACAATCTCTTCTGGAGCTTGAGAGAAAGTACTACACGACTATAGACTACGGGTTGAATAACACCGACTTTTACCCCACCAAAAATGCCGTAAGGGAAATGCAGTCGGACATCCTCTCCCTCATTCTGAACATTTTGATTCCGGATACTGTTGGAGGAATCAATGGAACAAACTCAAGCCATGAGATCCTTGGTGGCGGAAACTCGTACCTTTTTCAGTTTGACTCCTCGACTGATACTCTAACTATCAACAAGGAATTACACAGCCGTCCGGGGTCCACATCATTAACTCTAAGTGATGGTGTTGTGCATTTGTTTGACAATGCGATGCTAAGAACTAATGAGACTCTTCACATATCACAGCCTGGTAGCTTTTTTGCCGCGTTGAACGTCACGAAAACTCCAATTTTTACAAGAAAAGCTCTTTATGCTATGCACTACTCTCATCTTGTGGAAGAGTTACATTTCAGAAGAATGGGAGATCTCATCGGAAACGAGGCAACGAATCAGACAATCTTGGTGGATTTCCTGGACAGAGACGACTTCAAAGATGATGATTTCGTAGCACATCACTCTGAAAGACTGTCTGAACTTATGACACCAGAAGAGGATCTGATTGGCACCGAATCTTTCAGCAACAGACAGAATATGCACTATAGGTTTTTGTCAGGGGCTATTGACTTTGAAAATGAGCTCTCACAGGAAACTCCAATCATCCGCAAAATGGCAAACTCAAAACTTTGTCTGAAGAAGAGAATTGGTTCATGCTACAAGGTGAAGGTTTCGGGAGTACTTGATAGCGATGGCATAAAAGTGTATTTCAACACTAAGTTTGAAACGGGACCACCAGTGAAAGCAGATTTGTTGAATATGATTTATGTCACAGAGTCAGATTTTAATTTTCCTTCTTCGTTCAAAACGGTGATGGGAGAGCTTATATCTGATGAGTTTGAGAAACACCGCTTGAACCACATTATCATCAACAAGGATTCGTGTTTAGCAACTTTGGAATATTTGCATCTGTTCAAGCTATTTCACTTGGACGATAACCATAAAGGCTACACAATATTCCTTCCCTGCGGGAAAACCATTTGGGATGGAGGCAGACAGCCAAGCAATCCTAGATACACATCATGGAAAAGCCTCGGACTAATTCTAAAGTATTTGGAGAAAAATGAAGCCGTGTTCGAAAACCTTGTGCGGGGAATTTTTCTTGAGGACTTGATCTACTCAAATTTTGGATTGGAAAATGAAGAAGAGCTGAGTATTACAGCAAAAACTCTTCGTGGAGACTACTATAATGTGTCAGAAACCTATCAAAGTGGTGATAGTAACCACATTATCAGTGTCAATAACACAGCACTTTCCGTGCCGTTGAATTCAGATATATTATTCGACCAAGGGGTAATTCACATTACTGAAAAAGTCTTGCTACCAGAAGATTTGAGCGTGCCTCTTGCTGATTTAGTGGATGCAGCTCAAGACTTTGTGGAGGGGCCGTTTTCATTCTTGAATTTCATCAAAGAGCTCCGCAAAGTTCATCATTCCGAGCATCTAGATCTTCTGCCGTCATCGAATACTTCATTTTTTGTGCCGTCAATAGAGCTGTTACAGAACCTCAACATCAGTGCAGACTATGGTAGACTCACTGAATTCATGCAACTGCATACATTGGCTAATGAAGAGGCTCACAAGTTGGTGGAATGCTTACTTCACCCTGATGATGCGCTGAACTCAAGCTACATAATTCAAACCAACAAAGCAAAGGCTCGGTTCAGGTGCGCCACGAGCTCGAGCACAGGAAAGGCTTACCTCACGTTGGAAAGCCCGCTTAACTCGTTTGAAGCATTTGCCAGAAAGAGACAAGTCAAGGTTCTTAACTATGGCTGTTCACATGTGAAAGGAAACAAAACCAGCTGTATATTCGCCCTTGATAGGCCGATTGAGGTGAATTGGTTTGATCCCGCGAGCAACTTTCTCCACGTGCACATTGGCTGGATCAGTGTGGGAATAGGTGTGGTGATCGGGATCATCTTCTTTGGATTCTGTGCCACCACCGTTGCCTTATGTCTCTCGCGGCCTCCGAAGAAAAAGCCTATCGAGGAGAATAATTTTAAGCCGGTGGAGGGAAGTTTCATGAGGGTGACATCGAGTGAAGACTTCGCACCCAGCACTTATGATTTCGGGTATGAAACAGACGACGATATGCTCCGAGAACAAAGCGACCAGCTTTTGCCGTTACGTGGAGAAAGGCAACACTCTAACTACGGGTCCATGTCTCCCATGGCTCCACCAAGTGCACCACGCAAGATCAAGGGCCTGGGTCTTATCAAAACCATCAACCGTGACCGGAACCTTCCGTGACGCATCTCAGAAGAAATCAATTGGAAGGTAAAGATATGAACTAAATAAAATAAATACATAAATCAAAATATTAGAGCATCAGAATATCACCAAAGCATGTTATATGTTTTAGCAGCTCAAGAGAGCCTACTCTGTTTCACCTGCACACACCCCATATTTCGCAGAGTTACCTCTCTGATAATATAATGTACCATTCCACTAACTACGAACAAATTACAACAAGCCTAAAACGATTTACTACCCTAATTCAAGCTAACTGCAATTAAAGTGACTGCCCATAATCAATTGAGAATCCAAAAATCCATCTACAAATTAAACCCATACTTCAATGTCTGATAGTATCCCTTTGAACATTCAGAACAGTTACCCAGAGCAACAGAAACAGTCCCCAGGCTACGATGCACAAATAGACTCTGGCGAAGAAATGAGTGACCATCCTCAACAAAATTACAATGGAAGTTTCCAGAATCCCCAATCGGTGGATAACCAAATAGAGACCACACGAGCCTGTGAAATCCACCAGCAGCTAAACGATCTACTGGAGCAGCAAGTCAATCATACAGAACTCCCAAGAGAGACAACAAACACTGAAGTTCTAGATAACAGGTCGATCTACATCGGAAATGTTGACTACGACAGTACGGAGCAGGAGTTGGAGGAGCTTTTCAGTGCTAGCGGAGCCATTGAGAGAGTCAAGATTATGAAGAATCGAGCAACAGGAGCCCCGAAGGGTTTTGCGTATTTGGAGTTTGTCTCACCAGAAAGTGCTCAGTTGGCAATTGCCAATCTCGACGGAACTCTTTTGAGAGATCGAGAGTTGAAGGTCTCACTCAAGAGAACTAATGTCCCTGGTATGTCTATGACCGAACGAGGCTCCCTCAGAGGTAGAGGTCGTGGAAGAGTGTTCAGAGGAATGATGAGGGGAAGGGGAAGGGGAATTTTCCGGGGCCCCATGAGAGGAAGAGGAGGTATGAGAGGCACAGCCAATCACTTTGCACCTTACTAGGGCCTTTCTGGAACTTCTCTCACAAAGGAAGAGACAAAAACACTAACATAACATTAACATGGAACATATAGATTGAACAATGGCCTAGGAGTTACACTTCCTCACAAATTCGGACACCTCTGGCTTTCCATCCTCGGCCAACCCTTCTACCACGCCAGCACAGTTTTCTGCTGACATCTTCTGCTCGAATTTGAACTTACACAAAGATTGATCGATCTCAATTCTGAGGCCTGTGATGGCCTTTTGCATCAAATTCACATAATTTTCGGGTGCATCTGAAACCTTCCATGGGCACGCCTTGGTTTTCTCTTGCTGGTCGGTCAAATTGTTCAATTGCGTACGAACAAAGTCATGGTCATCAACAATCTGCAGCTTTCCATACACGTGGAGAGCGGCAAAGTCCCACGTGGGCACGAACTTATGGGTGACCTTCTTTTCCGGGTAGTAAGAGGGCGAAATGTAAGAGTCATGCGACTGAAAGATCACCAACACCCGGTCATTCTGAGTCAATGATGAGATCTGGTGGTTTTGCTTAGCGATGTGCGCGTGCAAGTACTTCTTTCCCGTGTCCTTGTCGGTGTGCAAATAGAAGGGAATGTGGTTTGCAATGATCAGGCCGTCCTCATCGGTGGTCACCACAGTGCCTAAAGGGTAAGTGTGGATAAGTTCCTCTCTGGCATCCCAGGACTCGACCTCATATTTCTTTGGAATATACATGATGAAAAGGCAATGCCTGAGGAAAGAGTGGAATCGACAATGTCTCAAACAAAGAATTGAGGCGGCCGGAGTTAGCTGGCACAGCGTGCCATTGGGTTTATAATCGCAGCGATGGTGGGGTTGTCGCTCCCCTTTGGGAAGGTGCACGCGCGTTTATTAGTCACTGCAAATTGAGTCTCTCAATAGGCCAGCATCTACACCCTCACCCCTAAACCTGCATCAGAGAACCAACTATTTGCACAGAAAAGCCGAATACTTACCCAGAAAAGCCACACCTAAATTCGGAAAAGACTCGACCAAGAGACGACCAGCTAATTTTGTTAACCTAATGGGGATCAGGACTAAATGACCTAGTCGTTATCAGAAATGATGTGACAAAGTGTGGCAGTATTTTTTATTATTTTTTTCCATGGCCCTGATTGCCCTGGGTATACACTATTTGGAGAATATTGACGCGATCCGGCACACACTCGCCTTATCGACAATAGTATCGAGCAGTGCGCCTTATCTACCCACATTGAACTCTGGACGACATATTAAGGTGTAAATAACTCCTTAAACTATTTCAATAATTGGAAAAAAATCACAGACCATGACACAGATTCTTGTGACTGGAGCATCGGGTTTCATTGCTCAGCACATTGTCAAGCTTCTCGTCTCAAAGCATTACTCGGTGGTGGGGACCGTTCGTCTGGCTGAAAAAGCAGAGAAACTCAAGATAAACTTGGACACTGTCAACGACGGACTCTTTGAGTATGTCATTGTGCCCGATATCTCTACTCCGGGTGCCTTCGATCAAATCTTCGAGACGTACCACGACATATCCATTGTTCTCCACACAGCCTCACCGTTCTTCTACGATACCACGGACCCAGAGAAAGACCTTATTCTTCCTGCAATCAATGGAACCAAGAGTGTTTTGGAGTCAATTAAGAAGCAAGTGGAAAAGGGCAACACTTCGTTGAAACGATTGGTGATCACGTCTAGTGACGCAGCCATTTACTCAGCCGAGGACGAACAAAATGCTGCCCTTTCTTTCGATGAAACTTCTTGGAATAACATTTCATACGAGGATGCAGTTAAAGACCCCATTAGTGCTTACTACGGGGCCAAGTCTTTTGCGGAAAAATTGGCCTGGGAATACTATAGAAACGTCCCCAATTTCCTCACATTATCCACAGTGAACCCGGTCTACGTGTTTGGACCCCAGGCATTTGCTAATGAAGTCTCGGACAAACTTAACACTTCCAATGAGATGGTGAACAAGTTGATCAAGTTAAAGACTGGCGAGAGCTTCGATAACGATAAAGGTGGGTACGTGGATGTTAGAGATGTTGCATTGGCCCATTTGGCAGCATTTGAAAAAAACGATACCAAAGAAAAACGTTTGTACATGACCAATGGCAAGTTCAGTATGCAAATGATGCTCGATGTGATCAATGACAAGTTCCCTGACCTCCAGAGTCCAAAGGGAACCCCAGGCTCGGGTCCTACTGATGTCAGTACCTTGGCTGCCACCAGCAATAAAGCCACTCGAGAGATTTTGAGGTTTGAATTTATTACCTTGGAAAAATGTGTGACTGACATTGTAAGTCAGATCTTGGAGTACAGGCAGAATAAGCTCTAGAATAACCACTATAGCCATACCAAATGGGAAATTGAAGGTCATAAGTAATAACGGTGCAAATGCTACAGCTTTATGACTAGAGTGGACAGAATTACAAGAGTGAAAAATGTGCATGTGTTAAAGCGAGACATTTGTGCTGTGCAAAGGGTGTGTTGGAAGCAATAGCAGCTTTACTGTGAACGGCCTCGCTAGCTACCATAAGCCTTTTTACCCGAGTGCACATCAGTGGTTAAAATTAAGGGACCCATTCAAATATTATTTTGATAACCTCGAGATGCCATTGTATACGGACAAATCGCCGAAGACAATAGGAAACGTCTTTTTTTTTTGACGTATTTATGGAAGACTTATTTTTTTAACTTCTCCGCATCCAATAAACGTTAGACTCATTTTGGTTTTTCAGTCGGCGGGCAGCAGATGCAGCACCGCATCTCAAATTAAGGCCCGCCACGTAAGGTGGTGTAGTCGCTAAAACCCAACGGTGCGGGCCAATCAGAACACAAGTATATGTAAGCCGGCGTTCTATGTGCAGGCGCGTATCGCGCGCCTGGAACAATCGCCTTCATTTTTACTGATATGCTTGAGATGCATCAGTTAAAAGCTCGCGGCTGTGAAAGTTCATCCTTAGTCTTCTTTTCTTTCTACCAGAATTACAGCATCTTTCTACTCTCAGCACTTTTTTCGCTTTTTAATTACTCAGCGTTATCCTAGACCTTCCTTGAATTGCAGACTCGGATTAGTCTAGACACTACAGCAACCGTGTTTTTCCTACTTCCTCACGAACACCAAGCCCCCATTGCATGGACTAGCCTCACATTCCACAAACACACAACACTGAAACATCCAAACAGTGAAACACCTAAGCATCTGAATAGTTAAATACATTCAAACAATCTCAACATATTTATTACACAATGTTGGTGACGATCAAGAATGCGATTGCCAAGCTCCTCCAACCCTCTGCAGAGGATGAGGAATTGAGACGGGCAGAACGCTTAATCGAAAACAATCAGATCCCTTACGGATCTACGGAGCAAGGCTCCGACAGAGCACGAGAAGCAGCTTCCGATGAAGCCATTCTCAGTGCTGTGAAGAACGCTGGTAACGGCGAGTCCTCCTCCGACGACGAGGCTACTGGGTTCATCAACTCCTTCGATCCTCGTGTCATGAGTGACATCATCATTGGTCTTTCCGATGGATTGACCGTTCCATTTGCATTGACCGCGGGCTTGTCCTCCTTGGGCTCGTCCAAGCTTGTCATCACCGGTGGTATGGCCGAATTGGTCTCCGGTGCCATTTCTATGGGCTTGGGAGGCTACTTGGCCGCCAAGAGTGAAATGGACTACTACAAGAGTGAAGTCAAGAAGGAGAAATTGCAGTTCTTCAAGAAACCTGAGACTATCAACCAGGAAGCCGCCGAGATCATGTTTGAATTGGGCGCCAGCGAAGAAACAATCGCATCTTTCTTGAGAGACTTGGACTCGTCTCCAAAGGAACTCATTGACTTTGTCATCCGTTTTGGAAAGGGATTGGAAGAACCCGCTGAGGGAAGAGAATTGACCTCGGCCTTAACTATCGGCTCAGGCTATTTCCTCGGAGGCTTCATCCCTCTACTCCCATACTTTTTCTGTGATGTTGTAAAAACAGGTCTCATCATTTCTGTCCTCGTCATGATCCTTACATTGTTTCTTTTTGGTTTCGTCAAGACTTCTGTTTCCTTGGGCGATGACTGTGGAACTTTCAAGAAGGTCACCGAAGGTTTTCAAATGGTCATTATTGGGTCTGTTGCCGCCGGCGCGGCATGGACTTTGGTATACTTTATTGAATAGGGGACTCTCTGCCTACGAGGATCAATCTCGATGTATAATAGAAGAAAGGCTGAGCGTCAGTCCTGGAACCAACAACTAGACGCCTACGGAAGCGATTTTACTTCATAGGCAATAGTGGCCAAGTGGAACTCACTAGCACCGCTACTTCACTTCACAGAGGGAGAAATAAAACATTTAGCTATTTCTGATAATACTCGTTTAAATAGTGCAAGTAGCCCAAGATGTTAGGACTGGGTAATACTTACCTCTCTCAGTATCCTTATGAAATGGTCTCCTAACATAGTGTGCCGCGAGGAACATCCGTACACCAGCAAAGTTTGCCTCCCCCACCCAACCTTCAAGTTCCTCCTACCGCACTATCAAAGAACAACCGCCACTACTCAAATGCCTTTCAAACCCGCAGACATTATCTCCCGTATCGCAATCCCAATGGGTATTGCTATCACACTTGGCCAATCGGCCATCTATGACGTGGAGGGTGGAAAAAGAGCCGTTATTTTCGACCGGTTGAACGGTGTGCAGCCCAACGTCATAGGCGAAGGTACTCATTTCGTGATCCCATGGTTGCAGAAAGCCATCATTTTTGATGTACGAACCAAGCCAAAGACAATTGCTACCACTACTGGATCCAAGGATTTGCAGAACGTGTCCTTGACCTTGAGGGTGTTGCACAGACCAGAGGTGTTGAAGTTGCCTACGATTTACCAGACGCTCGGTATGGATTACGATGAGAGGGTATTGCCAGCCATTGGAAATGAGGTGTTAAAGAGTTGCGTTGCGCAATTCGACGCCGCAGAACTTATTACACAGAGAGAGGTTGTGTCCGCTCGGATCCGTCAGGAGCTCTCCAGAAGAGCCAATGAGTTCAACATCCGTTTGGAGGACGTTTCCATCACACATATGGCTTTTGGCACGGAGTTCACCAAGGCTGTGGAGCAGAAGCAGATTGCTCAGCAAGATGCAGAGAGAGCCAAGTACTTGGTTGACCGCGCAGAGCAGGAGAGAAAGGCTGCAGTGATCCGCGCAGAGGGTGAGGCTGACGCTGCTGAGACTGTGTCTAAGGCTTTGGCCAAGGCTGGTGACGGATTGTTGAAGATCAGAAGATTGGAAGCCTCCAAGGACATTGCCCAGACGTTGGCCCTGTCACCTAACGTGTCTTATTTGCCATCCGGCAAGGCTGAAGAGGGCAAGAACAACAGTTTGTTATTGAACGTAGGCCGTTGATCTTGAAAACGTGTAAATAAGTGGATGAATAATGATTAAATAGCAATATGGACCAACTCATCGTAGGCCCCTGGCGTCGTCACCCTTCCTCTGGTGATCAATGCCTCTATATCCTGGATCTCCTTCACACATAAGCTGGTGAGGTTTCTAGTGTCCTGCTGGGTTTTGCCAAAGGCAATATCATCTTCCACACGAACCCCAATGCCCTGGAAATGCCGAGGCCACTTATCGTTGAATGGAATATATAATCCCGGCTCAATCGTTACCACATTACCTTTTTTCAAATTGGCATGTCTCGATACGCTGGGCACATCATGCAAATCAAGCCCCAAATGGTGTCCAATATAATGAGGAAACAAGTCGCGAGAAACCTCTGCTCTGGTGAGCGAAGAGAATCCTGGTAAACTTCTTAACCCTTGAGTCATGGTCACCACAGCCAAATTGTGGAGGTCTTGTAATGACATATTATCGGCTTCGGAGCAGCGGTCTATGCAGGCTTTGTTTGCAGCTAAAACCACATTGTAGATATCTTTCTGGGCATCGGAAAATCCTCGAGCGTGGTTGGGCCATGACCGTGAAATATCTGCGCAGTAGCCTCCTAATTTGCCTCCGGCATCTATGAATACCAACTCGTCCTCATACAACAAATCATCGTTTCGCGTATAATGGATAGTCAAGGCATTTTCTCCACTGGCAATCACAGGAATGTAGGCTTGCTTATCGCATCCACCTCGAACAAAAGCATACTCTAGGTACTTGGCGAGAGTTTTCTCTGTTTTGAAAGGTGCATCTGAACCCACCTTGGCCATGGCGCAGTTGATGGCTCTGCTGGAGATCTGAGCTGCCTTGTGCATGACCTTTATTTCTGCTTCCGACTTAACCAGACGCTGCTGCTCTAAGATGGGTTTAAGAGCACGTATGGTTTTCCTGGATCTTTTCAAGAGATCGGAAATATTGGAGGTATACGGCGAAGAGCTCAGGAAACTGAAGAACTGGGAGAACTTGGTGCTGCTCTCAGATACTCCACCATCATAAAAGACTACGTCGTTTCTATTGACAACCCTTTGCACATACGAGTCCACTCTATTGATACTCTCCACGTGATCGGCATTGAAGAAATCGAACGCTCCTTCAAGTCCGTTCTTGTCACCTTCCCATAGGTCCGTGGAGGCATTCTTTGGCTGACACAACATGTGCAACACCACATCGTCGTCAGTACCGTTATCGGCAACTTTCTCTATAAGGGCCACAGACTCGGGGCCAAGCCATCCGGTCAAGTAGTACAAGTTGTTATCCTGTTGAAAGTCGTAAAAGACACTTCCAGAGCTATGTAGAACGCGGTTTCCGGGAAGAATGGCCACGGACCGTGCGGGCATTTCTTTGCTCAATGCTAGCCGCCGATTATAGTACTCTAATGCAGAAATCCCGGGCGTCAATTCCCCTGCTTTGGGTATCATATGTGTTCTTGTCTCGTGCATGGGCTGCCCGGTTTTGTAGGGCACCCTGAGGGCCGGTCGAGAGGCTAGGCTTGACGACCACCGCTTGCATACCAGAACAGGCTTTGAGCAGAAAGACATTAGCACAAATAAGTGTTTGCAAAGTCTTGACTAGTACTTGGTGGTTAGAAATACTGAGTGGTTGAAGAGCCTGAGGACCTGAAGTTGGAGTCTCGGTACGATGCACCTCTGCCGCGCTACTAGCCATCTTGCATGGAAAGATGACCAGTACTACACTACACTGCACTGACCCAGAGCAGAGACTATGCTGTATGTGTGGGATACTTATAAGGGGCTTGTATTTACTGCAGAGAAGTGCAAGGCTTCCAAAGAGCAAGTTATCACCGATGGGCTAGAACTGCTCGATTGGGCCGCACATCTTCCCGAAGCCGAACCCTCTGAGACTCAAGACACCAATTGTGAAGCCCCCAAGACCCCTCGTCAGAGCAGGAAGGAGAAGAGGGAAGCCAAAAAGGCCATTAAAGAAGCCAAGCGGGAGAGTAAGGTGCTTGCGAAGCGAACTGGCCTGGCTGGCACAGACTACAATGGTACAGGTTATAACCCGTACGTGGCTCTGAAAGAACTCAAGGCGCTCTACAAACAAATAAAAGACAAAACACTGGGGTCAGATGTGAAATTGTTCCAGTTCAAACTGATTGCATTCTATAAATCCGACGCCAGCCACCTTGTTCCAGGAGAATGGCTCAATGATAACAACATCTCGTTCATATATGAGCTTGTGCAGGAGCTCTTTCTTAAACCTTCCAACTTCGCCCACCACATCCACCTCTTGTACCCCTCGGTTGTCCAGCTCTTGATACACTACCCAGTGGAAGAGGACCTTAAGGAAATGCTTCCCATGGACGACTTGCGCAAGCTGAAATTAGTGTTCATTCCTTTCAACTTCATGGAAGACTGCGACTATGTTGATTTGGAGGATGCAAATAATGGCGACCACTGGGCTCTTTGCATCTTGAGTATCGCCGAAAAAAAGCTCTTTGTGTATGATTCCATGGCCTTCGATGCCGATCCTGAAAGCGATAATCTCCTCAAAAAGCTAACGTCTCGCATAACTAAAATCTTGTTCAAGTCCACCACAAAATTGCTGATTGTCAAGAAGACCTGTGACCAACAGGACAACTTCGATGACTGTGGCGTGTTTCTTATCATGATCACATGCTTCCTTATATCGAAACTACTCTTAGGAGAGCCCACTGACCTTGATGTTGCTGGGGTCAAATTTGAACCCACGAGTGGGCGGCTTCAGGCCATGAAGCTCGCGTGCAGATATTATATGGCGGAGCCTTCATCTCAGTCCTGAGACTCTTTCAAGTCCTTGAAGAAGTTGGATACTAGGAGACCCCGCATCTGCGTTGCAATGGCCTCCGCTTTGATGGTATGGTCGACCTTGGCCAACTGCTCGTGTAGATCCAGCACTTGGGCTTCATTTTCAATTGGAAGATTGCAAAAGCGATCATCCTCCTGGTGATAATATACATTTGCTTTGCCAAGACTTAAGACAGATATGAGGAGCACCATATTGTTCGATACAGAATCCTTGACAGTTTGTTCCGCTTCAGCATACCCCATCTTCTCAAGCATCTTGGCCCGTGGAATGTACTTGGTCATGGACATTATCATGAGAAAGACCTTCAGGTCGATGATCACCTCTAAGGCGTCCCAAAACGTTCCCACTGTCTTGGACGGGAGCGCATATTCAATGGATGAGTCTAGAATCAGCAAATAACCGTCTGCCTTGAAGAGGTTCTTGGCTTCAACAAAGTTCGCCACCAGTAACTGGTCCAAAAGCTGGTATATGTTTGTGGAGATTAGCGAGCTTGACGTATAAAAGTCCACCAAGTCATCTTCAGAGCTGAAGGTCAAGTCTTTAAATGGCCGTGTGGCTATGCAAGCTATGGCGTAAAAAACAAGGGCCTCTGAGTGGAGGCTCAAGCTCTCTAGGACCGCAAGTTTATGTTTGATAGCCTGGAAACTTTCCACAAACTCATTGAATCGATTTTCTTTGAACTTAATGAACGCGCAGCACCACTTTATGGCCCAGTAGAAGTCGAGCTCGGAAGTTTCAGTCCCCTCTGGCAATTTATCTAAGGAGAAATCCGGGATGCTCTCGCAGCTGGCGAAGTACGAATCGGCCTTCTTCTCAATCACCGTCCAGTCGAGAGTGTCGCTGGTTGAATTGGCATTATTATGGGTATCTGGGTTCTCACCAGCATCGAGATCGTGGAACCAGAATTGACCAAAGAGAACGCAGAGAATTTGGTAGAAGGCAAATTCAAAGTAGCGGTTCTTGGCAAAGGAGCCCTCGTCGTACACATTGTTTGGGAACTGCGTGGAGAGGTTCAACTTGTTGAGGTAGTATTCTAGCATATGGAAATCCGCCCGAACAAACAGGCTCTTTAGTAGCGGCACAATGTTCAGAAGCATTTTCTCCTTATTGCCACTAAACACTGTGTCTTCGTTACTAAGATTCGAAGTTGTGGTATGGTCTTTAATGGCAATGATCCACTCCTCTCCGAAATGGGAGATTTGGTCACTGTTTATGGACTGAAGGAAAGTACACATTTGCTGGTGGCAAGGATGAAGTGCCTGGTATTTGTCCATCAAATGTAGAGCTTTTTCTGTAAGAACCAGCTTGTCGGAATCTGGGGTATGTGGATGGTTAAACTTATGGAAGAGCGAATGGATCTCGATGAAGTCGAAATCCCCGAGCTTCGACAAAGGCTCTGTGCTACTCATCCTTGCTGTTTTGAGTGGAGCCGTCCGTGATTAGAGGCGTTTGACTGGGTTCTGGTGGAAGAATGGGAGCTCTCGAGTGTGTTTCCACTCATGGCGCGGCCCCACATGTACAGCCTCTGCGTTTTTTTCGCAGTCTACTCTTATCTGGACCAGTAAGCCTATCAACCACTTCTAAGCTCTACGGCATAAACTAGCAGAAATGATTCTTTCCACATATATATAATTTTTTTAGCCCAAGCCAAACACTTTGCACCTACCAAATTATATATATATATATGTATGTATAAATTATATGAGATATCTGGTGTGGAAACCTTAGTACTAGGCTAGTTTTTGGAGTGCTCAGTATTAGCTGACAGTAGATGAAATGAAGTGTAGGTTCGTACAAGAGAACAGGTTTCTAAAATGAGCGCATAGGTTCGCATATGAAAGACAAATGGTTCAAGAAGGTGTATTGCTATGTATGACTACATTTTTTTTTGTTTCATATAATGAGCTCTATGGTTAGATTCTTGAGCTTGTACTACTGAGTAGCTGCTCTGCTTGTTGGTTCCTGGTGGGACGCCAAGTACTACTTAAATAGTATAAAAGCTTTAGTCTTAGAATTATAGTCCAACTTTCTTGAACAGTCATACTTCTTTATCTCCACTCATATAGATCTACGAGAATGAAATTACTACTCCTTTTAACATAAGACTATATTTCCACTACACTACTACACTAATTCCTTCCTGTCATCTTTATTAATTCACTGATCAGCAGAGTTTATCTTGGGCGTCCACTGATTGTCCTGAGTTGATATAAATATTTGTTAGGTTCTTATATATTAATCTTTTGAGTTGTTTGATTATCCCACTACGTTACACACTTCACTTCTGCCTTTGTAGTTTTGACCGCCTGCGATCATATCAACAACAGACTGGTACTGTAGCTGGAGCATATGTGGTAGAGTATAGTGGCCACTCCCCAGCACATAGGTGTCCATGCGGACATGCTTAGAGAGCCTGCCCCATAAAGAGCCAGTAGCACGAGTCCTACCACAGCCCCACTAATTAAGCCCTGCGCACCCCCTAGAAAAATGTACCCTACGGCCACAATGATTGGTTTAAAGCCTATAGGTGGCGAGCCCTTGCGGAGCATTTTATTAAGCCGTAGTCTTTGAAAGATCATGTTTGAAGCCGAAATCACGGCCACGATGGTGTATGCCAACGAAAAGAAGATAATGGACCAGTACACCGTGAACTTCCAGATATCCTGCGAGTAGTATAGGTAGGAGCTCAGGAACTCCGCTTTAGTTCCTCCTGTGGGCCAGTAAAGAGACGGGAAGGGAGGTGTCACGTAGCCAAGGGGAACATTTTTGGAGGAGATGAAGTATTGCATGGCTATTAAGACAATGCAAAAGGGCTCGCTAAGAGATGGTTATGTCACGTGCGCTGTCACGTGTCAAATTTATGAACCTTTTCGTCCTCTATACTTTCACTTCTATAACTCTACCAGTATCCTTTCTAATTTCATCTTATTATCCTTTGGATAGTCCCTATTAATTTGGCCGTCAGTGGTGTTTGTATGTTTCGATAGGTGGCAGTGTGCAGGCTTTCGCCACTAGGCTTGAGAAAAAACCTTGGGCAGGCATACCAACACCAATCATACTCACATATGTCCAGAAGATACGACTCCAGAACCACAATTTTCTCCCCCGAGGGGAGACTCTATCAAGTGGAGTACGCACAGGAAGCCATCTCCAATGCCGGCACGGCCATCGGTATCTTAGCCGAGGATGGCGTGGTCTTGGCTTGTGAGAAGAAAGTCACGTCCAAGTTGCTAGACAACGACGGATCAGCGGAAAAACTTTACTTCTTGAACGACAAGATGATGTGTGCTGTGGCTGGTATGACAGCAGATGCTTCTATCCTTGTCAACAGTGCACGTGTGTCGGCTCAGCGGTATTTGAAGACATATAACGAGGAGATCCCCTGTGAGCTTCTTATAAAGAACTTGTGTGACATCAAACAGGGATACACGCAGCATGGAGGCTTGCGTCCTTTTGGAGTCAGTTTCATCTATGCGGGACATGACGACCGCTACCAATTCCAATTGTACACGTCCAACCCTTCGGGTAATTACAGTGGGTGGAAGGCCACGTCGATTGGAGCCAACAACTCTGCTGCGCAGACATTGCTCAAGAAGGATTACAAAGACAACATGCAATTGAAGGAGGCCTGTGAGTTGGCCATCAAGGTGCTTTCGAAAACCGTTGACAGCAGCAACTTGAACAGCGAGAAGTTGGAGTTTGCCACCTTGAGCATGGGCAAGGATGGTGTGCTCCGCAAGATCTGGAACGACGTGGATGTTGATGAATTGATTAAAAGCCTGGGTGTTTTGGAGAAGACGGACGAAGAGTAGGTGAAGTATCGTCGCTGATATATAGTGGTTACAGCGTGCAGTCGTTTAGAGCACACTGCGAGCCATTTAATGAAACATAGGAATCATCGAGAAATGATATGTTAAAATTACAGATTGGATCGGGGTGTAGTCCACATTCGGAGATCTTACCGTAGACAATGACCTTCTGGGTTTACAGGCAGACATAGTGTTTTTTTCTGTAGACAGGAAACATGATTTTACTTTAACTAGTGTGATCTAATATTACTGTAGGTACTATGAGACTGAGTGAGACTTAGACTGAGAGAGCCTGAGGGACTAAATATATGCGCACCTATATACCGCGCCGGAGCAACCCACCCATTTATCATCCCCACTATGGACTTCTTCAGGCCCGGCATCTTGCCCAGTCTGATAAAAAGTCAGATTCGCTCCAATAATACGATCTCCGCCAAAATTCTTGAGCAGTTGAAGAAATTGAATGACAGAACGAACCAGTACTTGGCCGATATATACAATGCTACCATTGACCTATCCTCACGTACCCCCAGCCAATCGGCCATAGAAGGGGTTTTCACGGATTTCTACTACGATCTCAAAATCAGTGACTCCAAATTGGCGGCTGTTCCCGATGTCAGCTTGGCCACCTTGAAAAAATACCAGACCAGGTTGAATGGCTTGCCTGCCCAGACTGATATTGATGAGCAAATGATTTCTATTATTGACGAGTACTCCACTTTATTGTTGGTGTATCATTTAGCCAATAATATCATCTACCAGACGGTGGTATCCAAGAATCAATTGAGCTACTGGACAGACTTGAAGCTCTCCAACTACTCCAAGGCATTGTACGGCGTGCAAACGCTCCCTGAGAGGATATACAGAATTGTTGGGGAAGCTTACAACAGGAGGGAATTTTCGTCACGGGCAGAATATCAATCTTTTGTCCAGACTTTCGTCTCTCTTCTTGACTCTGTGAAAAAACTGCTTGCCAATTCCCTCGGAAGACTCAATGTCAACTTCATCATGAAACAATCCAGGATTGCCCCTCTCAAGTTGCTATTCAGTGCGTTTGACCTGGAGATCAAGGGAAAAATTAAATTTGTGAATGATCAATTGGACGAAAAATATAAGCTATTGGGTACCATCTTAAACAACTTACCGGTTAACACTACTGCCATCTCAGCAATTTTGCCTGATGCAGGTACTGATGTATCTTCGTTGATTCAAAGTGTGGAAGGAATTATTCATGACACTCTGGACTTGAAGTTCACGGCACCTCCGGGTCTCTTGGCCAGGTACTGGCCTCTCATTTTGGTGACCATCAACTATGGGCCCTCCACGACGTCCAACATCTGGAAAAACCGGTTCGAAATCCTCGAGTGGTTCAAGCACAATTTCCTCGATACTTTGATAGGTTTCTGGAACAACTGGATCGTCAAGCCAGTCACTGACATGTTGAACATCTTGAGAAATGACGATACCATGACCATAACCTCCAAAGAATCTCTCAAGTCCGACTTGGACTCCCTTGAGCGCATGGTTACTGACTACTTGAATGATACCAATGTGGAGGTGTCGTCCGCAGATATACACTCTGCGGTGGCCCAAGGAGACCTTACCATGATGATGTCTCAGTATGAGAATGAGATCCGGTCTCCTTACAAATCAATAATCAAGGGTCTGTTGATCCGCTCCATACTCATACAAGTGCAGAAAACAAAGGTGGACGGAGGTCTTGCCATCAATGGAATTGATAAGTTACTCAAACTGCAGCAGTTGTTGTTTGGGGTATTATCGATATCGCCTTCCCTTTTCATTTTGTATCAGGCCAACAATGCTCTCAAAAAAGACCCCACATTGTCTCACAGTTTGGTGGACCGTCGCTTCGATTGCTTGAAGAGCATGAATCAAATCGAAAAGCTAGCAAATAAAGAGGGAGGTGAACCCAAACTTATCAGAGACGGAAAGTTATTTGTGGAGATTGTCAATCTCTCGCTTCTCTCCAAAGAAGTCATTCCAAAAAAGCTCCAAGAAGAATTCTCGCATGACATGGATCAGCTTGCTTTGACGAACTCGAGTGATACGGGAGACTTGAGAGGCATCATCAACCGGATTTGGAATATGTATTCTCCTTTTTTCCGCAAGTAGATCTGCAGATATGAAGTGAGACTCGCAGACCTCTAACACTTTGCCATGCAAGCCACACCCGGGCCTTTCAAGAATTAGGGGTGTTACCCAAAAATCTTGCATATAGGTTGAAACTCGTCTCGCAACCCCACCTTGAACATTCTTCTCGAGATAAAGCCGGGTGTTCCCCAAGCTCTTTAAGGTATTTTTAGCGGCATGTCGGCGAAAAGTCACAAGTCCGAGAGGGGGGAAACAGAAAGCAAGCATCGAATTGAAGGCATGGAATGTGGGTGGGCACACCTAGAAATTCGAAGAATTTTTTGGGTGCTAAAATCACCGTGCATATAAGCAAGCACGGCAGGACACTGATTGGAAATGATGACATGCAGTCTGCCCGACTCGAGAATCGGAGTGTAGTGCACACAGAACGTCTCGGTCTACGTCCATCTAGGAGGCACCCCACCTCAGAAGTTGAGTACCCGTTATAGAAATTTTGAGTGCACTGCGGGGAATTCTCACGGCGTAGGAAATGGCGACGTCCATTAATTATAACCTCAACGTCCTGCGATCTCGGACTGGATAACTCAGACTTTCTTTCTTCCAGTTTACTTTTTTCTTTTCAAGCCTGAACCCTCTCTCTTCAGCGATTGTACTCGTTAAATCGTCCTTCGCAACCAACTTGAAGTGGAGAGACTTGACTGAGTCTGAGCTGCATTCATAGTCATTGTTCAATCAAGTACTTGACGCCGTCCATCTATTTATTTTTGTTGCAGATCCCTTCATTTCTGATTCCGAGTTCCTCTATCTCTCTATTGATTTTTGCCGTCTATTTGTTGCTTTGTTGCTTTGTTGCTTCTGTCTAAGCAGTCATTGGTAGTATCAAGAACGAATGATACAGACCCGTTACTTTCATCATTCTAGCACGTATCTAAATCGATCGTTCGTGGCCCACCCAGATTTGACAGCCGTTCATCCAGATTCATGGAGTTCCAACGAGGTTTCATAGTCAACAACTTAAATAGGGATTTCGTGCATATCATGTCAGAAGTACGAGATACCTACTACAACAACTCCATCAATAGCAATGGCGCATACGGCACCAAGACCGCTACGGGAAACTCCCGCATCTACAACTGCACGCATTGCGAAAGAGCTTTTACTCGAGAAGAACATTTGAGCAGGCACATCACTCTGACCCACACCAAGTCCAAACCTTTCGTGTGTGGTATATGCTCGCGGCCCTTTTCGCGTAGAGACTTACTTCTACGGCATGCAAAGAGTCTACATAAAGGCTCTGAGGTGGCCATTTCCCGCATCCGCAAGCTGTACAAAAAGTCGCAAGACGACGCCAAGGAAGAGGAGCAAGAGGGCCCCGAGTCCGACGACCTGAACCTGTCCCTGAACCTGTCTCTCTCTGATGTACGCGATGTTAAAATGTCCGTCAACACTTTGGTAAGTTAAAAAAGCCACACGGTTTTTCATTTCTCTGCGGTCGCTGGCGGCCCCGCATTGAAACCGCACGGAACCTTAGAGCTCCAGTGTGAATGATGATTTCTCATAACTCCAAATCACTACTAAATTGAATCTCTCATACATGCTATACTGTAGCACTATTGAACACTGTAAAATTCATTCTTGTGTATTCAACAAATTTGTATTGCTCAAAAACTTTTTTATTATAGTTTTGTATACTGAAAATGTCTTGTTTCTCTTAGCTTGCTCTAGCAAAAAAAAGAGCAAGCATATTTTTGTTTCTGCTTTGCTGTTATGTGCCCCATTTACTTCTTGCCTATTAAGGAGTATTCGAGGAGTAAGTGGAGATGCGGCAATGGCAACTACGCGCGACTCACTGAGACTAACTTCCGCATCGGGGCATGGTTTGCATCGTTTCCAATGCTACTGCCTCACTTCGTGTACCCCATTGCGGAGACTCTGTGGTATATTGTCATTCTGAAAGGGGCTCAGCATTTCTATTTTGATTCAGCAACAAAAAAGTCGGTGTGGCAGATTGGAGACACTGGTATCAATGACCTAGAGAATAAGGTCAACTTCGATGATTTGGAAGTCCTTTTTGCCAAGTCAAATGGTGTAAACTTTGACCATAAGAATCCACAGCTAAAGCCTCCAGCAAGCCGAAAAAAACATACTGGGGCCATAAGTCTGGATGAATCTAAGCCCATAAGTCTGGATGTATCTGGGGCCCAGGAGGCTCTGGAAGAACATCAAGAACTAGGCAAAGACCACGATTCCAAATCTCAAGAAAATGGTCTGTCCGAGCAGGAAAATCTGGAAACTGATCAAGCTGGGGTTCATGAGTCGGATTCTGAAGAGAAGCCAGAATCAACAATTGCTCCTGCTCTAGGCGTGGGACTTTCTCTAGGATACTCGTCAAGTGAGGAAGAATCCGACGAGGAGCAAGAGAATGACTCCGATGTCAATGATTCCCTGGATGTGAATTCCGGCTTAGACTTGGGACTCGATGACGAAGATGATGCCCTTGACTTGGGAGATCAGAAGAGTCATCAAAACGAGCAGGTTGAAGAATTCGAGGCCATTCTCAACCAGTACGAGGATGAGATTTCGAAAACGGACCCTTGGATGTTGGTTGAGGAAGATCTCCTACCCAAATTCTCCCAACATGCAGCATTCTACAATGTGCCTGAGTCATCCATGAGAGAGAGAATCTTTAATAATTGGGTCATCAAAGGAAACAAGGTTATTCAGGAGGATGTAAGCACGAACACCTTCCCCACAGACACGCTCCGATTCTATCGATTCCTCCAAAGTCATAAGAACGACGTGAAGAAAATGTACTACGTTGAATTTGAGAGAAGCCATAAAAGCGAAATAGATTCTTACCAAGGCACTGGTTGCGATCTTGAGTCTCTATACAGACAATTAAGGGTTACGCTTAATGACTTCTCTGTTTTGGAGAAGGCCCTAAAATCCAAACAAAAGTCTTCTGCACAGTCTAGCGAAAAGAATCTTAAAGTAGTGCATGTTGAGAAATTTCTAGCAGAACAGGATCTTGCAAAATATGCGAGCAATCATGACGTTAAAAAGCTCAATGAAGATCTGGACTTTTTCGACCAATGGATGCAATTATGCAATCTTTTCTCATTACCAGAAAGCTTGGTACACGATCCACGTAATTTCATTTTGGGAGACGAAAAGCGGGTCTCGGCTTACAAAAAGATTTTAGGTAGTAAATAATATATACATGGGATAATAGAGTGACTTTATTCTGCACCTCTGAGATTTTGAGGCCGACTCGCATCTGGAATCCTCTATGTGCAGTATTTCGTAGATTAGACAGATTTCGTGGAGTTAAGTGCTTCAGAAAGAATATAGCTCTGTTTTCATCTGTTCAAATGCTAAAATAGTTGTAATGGATTGTATTGGAACACTTATAGGTGATTATTCGGTGTATACAATTTTTAAGCCCACTTGAAGTTATTTTTAGATTTGTAGGATTGCGCTTTTTTCTCGAAGTCTCTACTGATGGTCATCTCTAGTACGTATTATCATATTACAATGAGATACAAAAAATAAGTAATTGAGACAGTCCTGAAAACCTGATGATTAATTAGCATTCAGTCAATCGAATCAATAGAATGTCCAGGTGCAAGAGATTTCCCATTTGTGGAGAGTGAAATTCATGCAAAGCCACTTGCAGTAGCAAACTGAGCTTCCGCTCTAAATGTTGCGCAAGGCACGATCTCTACTTGTGTTACGTTTTTCTCCATGAAGAGTGATAAAACGTTTTAAAAACGTTTCTTGATGAAAGCCAGGTAAGTTGCAACTCCGGCCATAGCTGCTATAAATGAATGCTGTTGTCTGGTGAAGTTTATTGTTCCTTCCACATGCATGGCGAGACATTGTAAGTAAGGTCGGCACGGAATATACGAATGCGCGGGTCCCTTTAAATCCGTGCTCCGACAGGAGGTGGTCAGCCATTTTATGTGCTCGCAAACACGGTCCGCGAACCGTCGGACGCAATACAGAGTTAAAATTATATCAGTAGATGGTAAATAATCTCCGGCATCATCCGGATATGTTCTCTTCACTTAATACGAAAACCCGGAAGGAAAATAGGTAACTTTGGAGGCCGCTGCACTGGAAGAAGCTCGGCTCGGCTCCGACCTCCGCCTTTAACGTGCGTACGGCATGTCTGTATGCGGCATCAATTTCTTGGCTAACGGCTAAAACCTTATATAGGTCGATGCGATTGCGCTTTGTGCTTCCAAAGCCAACTGTAACCCTAGTCCGATCTCCACAGTATTAAAGCTTTTGTCATCCATATGCTCCGGCAAATTTGAGTCTTTTTACTTTGCACCCAACGCTTTAAAAGTGCATCCAGAGCTATTTGCAAGAAATAGAAACCACCTTGCCACAAAGATTGCCAAGACAATTGTCATCTTTCTTTCGATTTCGTGACACATTATTACATTAGTAATACGTCAAGTGGATCCCACGGTGGCTGATGCTTGGTTGCCCAGTGATGTCTATGCACATTTCCTTCTTTCCTGTTCCATTCAGAAAACATCATCATAGTAATACGCACAAGAAGACACCTCCGTCGCCTTCTCTTTTTTCGAGGTTGAGGCGATCTAGCAGTAGCTCCAACTCGAATCTTGTGACTGCAGAGGAGACTCCGCCGAGTGAAACTGTTCCTGAAGAAGTGATCATGACTTCGTCTCAAGCGTTGGGCTCCGCGAATATTAAACTCAATAGGGCTCGCGAGATCAGTGGCTCTCAACTGGCACAGCGCCATCATTCACTCTCGCCCGAGTACATTATAAACATGAATTTGCACACAACGTGTTCAAATTTGTCCGAGCCTATACCGAGCAAAAATTGATTACCGTGGCTGAAGCCAATCAATTTACTAGCCGGGTAGAGAGCTATCATCAATATATATGCATCAATTCATTACATAAGAAAAATCGCATTAGACAGGCGGTATAGCCGAACGGCACACGGGACATTGTAGTTTGTAATTCATCCAGTTCTCCAAACATGGGGTGTGGAATAAGTGATGGCAAGGGGTAACCATAATCCCATCCATGAGATTCGCATACCTTTTGTCGTCCCCTTTGCTTATGAAAACGGGAAGGTGAATTGTTCCCATACATATGACACAGTCGCCACAATACATCGAAACCTCCGGGCCTGCATTTGGTATCGGTTTTGACGCCTCTTCCTCAGTAAAGCCTCTTGGAAGGTCCTGTATATGGATGATGGGATGGTAGTTATATTGCTCGGGCAAGAACCTGCTGCTGATCCAGAAACGTGCACCAAGCTTGCTTTGTAAGTATAGGAGACACATTTGGAAGCCCATCCAGCCCACCACAACAAAGAATGACGGAGGATCATGTGTGTCTTTGAATGGATTCTTTTCCTTCAATGTGAAGTATGCAACAGGAATCAATTTCAAGATGGTTATACCCCAAACAAATTCCCATGACAAAGCATTGGGTTTATTCTTGAGAGTACTCCTGAAAAATTGAGGAAGCCAAAAGGAATGGAGCATGAGAAGACACAAGTTTCTCACCACACGATATGTTTTCCACGACATCGTTTGCAACAACATCATCGCCATGATGGCAATGACGAAGAAGATGAACATGAATTTGTCGCTGGAAACGGTAAATCCTTGTTCAGTAGGGACGGGTTCTGTATTTGTCGCAGGGGGGACAGCCTCAGGGATGACATTTTGCGCTTCGAGATCATTGTTTGAGGTTTGGGCTTGCTCTTCACTCAGTGCTCTGCTGCTCTCACGGCCAGAGGCTCTCAAAATTTGCCACCAGGTGGTACCCTGCTCATTCACTTGGGTTGCTTCAATCGACGACCTATAAGGCGTCTCTAAGATGTAAACAAGAATGCCTTTGAATATCGCAATACTTGCAGACAACAAATACAAGTCGGATATCCAGAGCAGCAGCAACATCAACAATAAGACTATAAGATCATAGCCACTGATGAGACCAATAGTAACCGACGAGATGTTTGATAATTGAGTAGGTGTGGAACCGAATTTTATTTGTCTCATAAAGACTTTGTTCTCAACAAGACTCAAACCCAACAATGCAATCATTGCATTTTTGATTTTGTTGGATTTGATGGCACTGAGATCACCCACAAGGGGAACTTCCGGAGACTTTTGAAAGACAAGACCGCAATCCGGCGAATACATTAAAGCTGACTCGATTTCGAGCTGTGGAATACCGTCGTGTAAAGGCATTCCAAGAGGGTGGTTGAGTTCGTCATCTATGAGTCTTAAGCGGTGCAGAGGCATTCCTGTTTTCTTGAATTGAAAAAAGCTCACCAATTCACACAGCGTCTCTGCTCTCTTGACCGTATTATTAATAACATTATCAATATCGTCATCTGAGCTTGTGGAGTTCAACAAGCGTTCAAGGAGGATTCTCGTCTTGTTGTGATTGTGCTCATTCAAAGTAAAATGAGGTAAAGCGATGGGGCCTCGAAACTTGGCGGTTTCTGTGAGCCCCACTAAAGAGCCGGTATTATGAAAGTAGACAGCTTTCATATGGAACTCATGGGATTCGGCGCTCTTTTTATCGCTCAACTTGAGAATCAAGAAAAGAAGTGTGGCATCCTCGTAAACATCAAGTCCGTGCTTTCCGAAACTAAGCTTGGGAAACGCGTCAGTAAGCTTGTAAACCTCCAATTTCAAGTCGCCATTTTGGAACCGTGTAATGTTCCCATTCTTATCGGTAGGCTTGTCGATCTCCAGAGGAGGAGAGTTGTTCTCTGGGTCTCCACGATACCTCCGCCACTCCTCCTCGTACTTATCTTTCCGGTACTCGTTGAAGTATTTCTCCAAAGCGGGAGGCAATTGGAGGTTAAAGCGTTGAATGGGAGTTTCTGGAGTGACCAAATCAAACTCGCCGTACGCTTCTCCGGTAATGTTGAACAAGTAGGCGTTTTCGTCGTCAACGGCAGGATCTGTGCCCCACATTCTCTTGACTTCATCACTGACCACATTCGGTAGAAGTGAATCCTCCTGAGTCTCCTTCCATGGGTGTTCAGGAGTGTAGGATCTGAATGGCCACAACAGGGCGTTTTTTCCATCCAAGTTGTCCTGGTATGAGAGCTTGAAACCAGTCAAGTTGCCATAGCCTTGGTAGTACTCGCTCCCAAATAGTAGTTCCTTTTCAAGTTTGAGATAACTTTTGAACTCATCTAATATGGGTTCGGGAATACCAGGACCCCCAGTGGTGATGAGAAACACCACTATGATTAAGAGGATGAAAAAGGTAGCTTGGTTCATGCTGTGGAGCGAGGGCAAAGTTACACCAAGAGTTGAGGATCAGCAAGTGGCGGTGTATGCAGGAACATCATATGGAATCTGGAGTACCGTGCTCAATACATTGACACCCCTAAGTAAAACTTGTCAAAAAAAAAAACAGCTTTTAAATTTTTTTTGGACTTTCTCTCTTTTTTTTAAAGTTTTTGAATTGATCGAAAATCTACAAATGTATCACTACTACTGAAGACATATATGCGTGTGGTATTTTGGGATATACGATTTGTCTAGGACAAATATACTGATGTACTTAGTGAGAAAGTGTTTTGAGAAGTGCATGGGCATTTTCTCAGAGTAGACCTGCGGCCGTTGAAGATGCTTGTGCGCCCTCATTCGTTTGCAGGGCCACTTCTGCTGAGGTGGTTCTTGAGCTTGCTGAAGCTTGCGTGGTGGATGCAGGAGCCAGTGATGCAGAAGCCTCGGCCGAAGAACTGGCGGCGGCCAGAGAGGAGGACTGATCAGCGGTGGGTTGAGAAGACAGCTCAGCGATGGTGGTAGCACTGGCAGATGCAGAAGCGTCAGCAGCTTCAGTCTCGGACGCAGCTTCAGAGGTTTCTGTTTCGTCGTCTTCTTCTTCTTCCTCCCAGCAATCACTGGTGTACTCACTAACGTCAGTGGTTTTGGTAGTGGCCTTGCTGGTGGTGGTATATGTGGAGACTATTGTGTTGACGGTGGTGGCCTCAGTAACTTGGCCCTTGATGGTGGTCTTGTATTTGGAGGTCGTCGTCTTGGTGGTGACAATAGTCTTTTTGGAGTCTGAGCCATTGGAGCCAGAACCAGAGCCATTAGAACCGGAACCAGAACCATGAGAGCCAGAATTACCTGAACTAGAATTACCAGAGCCAGAGCCAGAGCCACCGGAGCCAGAGTGAGAACCTCCATCAACCACACACTCGTCATCAGAGTCTTCGTCGTCAGAGTCTTCGTAGTCGTAGTCATCATCACCACAGTCGTAGTCATCACATTGAGCATCACACTCGGCATCATAGCTGCCGGAGGAAGAAGACTGCCACCATTTGGGTGTAGTCACAGTACCAGTACCAGAACCGGAACCGGAACCGGAGCCAGAGCCGGAGTTGCCAGAACCAGAACCAGAACCAGAACCAGAACCAGAACCAGAACCAGAGTTAGAGCCAGAACCAGAATGAGAACCAGAGCCTCCGTCGACCACAACAGTAGAGGTTTCTTCATCTTCCTCCTCACACTCAAGTTCCTGGTCTCCCAAAGTTGTAGCATACACAGTTGTGACAACCCTGGTGGTGACCACACCAATCTCGTTGGCAGTGGTGATTTCCTTCACTTGAGTGGTGGTGTAAACTGAGTGCTTGGTGGTGTAAGTTGGAGTCTTTGGTGTACCAGTGACAATAACAATAGTGGTGACAGTGCTTCCAAATTTGTTTGTGGTGACAGTGGTCAGCTCGGAAGTGGTTTGGGCAGGGGTCTTTGTCAGCAGGGTTGTTTTCTGGGTGGTCTTGGTATTGTCTGGGATGATGATGTCGGTTTCGGTTTCACAATCGTCTTCATCATCATCATCGTCGGAGGCAGTGACAGAAGCAGTTTTGGAAGTGACTTTAGAGGATCCACCAGAAGCAGAAGCAGTGACAGAAGCAGCAGCATTGGTTTCTGGGGCTGTTCCGCCACCGTTATTGGTTGGGAGAAGGGTGTCAGTATCAATACAGTCTTCATCATCTTCATCGTCGTCCAAAGCAGCCGAGGCAGCAGAAGCAGAAGCACTGCCTGAGGCAAATAAGTTATCAAAGATACCTCTAGTAGTGCTAGAAGATTTTTTGGTGGTGCTTGCACTTCCAGAAGTCTTTGAGCTCGTCACAGACCAGGAGGATGGGGCAGTGGAGCTATCACCAAAGAGTCCGTCAAAAATACCTCCGCCACCAGGAGAAGATCCTGAAGCTTTGGAGGAAGAACCAGAAGCAGTAGTTTGAGGAGTCTTGCTAGAAGACGTGGTAGTAGTTGTGGTTCCAAAAAGGTCATCTATGATACCACCATTGGAAGTGTCATCAGGGATGATATCATCGTCATCGTCTGCACATTCCAAATCGTCATCATCTGCAGAAGCAGAAGAAGATGCAATGGAAGAAGACTTTGAAGCCGAAGCCGAGTCAGAATCACTTTGGCTTCCCCTTAATAAGTTCAACAAGCCTTTGGCAGTAGCTGTTTCAGAGGCCTCAGCCAGATCCGATGCAACGCTTGATGAGCTAGATGCAACACGCGATGAGCTTGATAAAAAGCTAGATGCGCTTGATACAAGGCTGGACACTTCAGCTGATGCAGAGGAAACCGTAGAGTTGGATAAAAGATTGGCAGCTAAAGGTGCCACAGCTGGGACTGATGCGGTAGAATCTGTACCTGCAGAAGAGCTATCAGCAGCAGAGTCAGCAGCAGAGCCGGCAGAGTCAGTAGAGCCAGCAGAACTGGAGGAGCCAGAGGAGCCAGAGGATCCAGACAGACCCCCAGAAAGGGCACTGATGAGCTCACTGAAAAGTCTTTTAGACTTTGGGGAGTCATTGGCCCAGTTCCAAAAACCATTGTTATCTGATCGTGTGTCTATGTTTTTAGACTCTGGGTTTGAAGGCGTTGTAGCCAACGCAGCGTTAACACACACTAATAATGAGACGATGGATGTAGAAGTCTTCATTTTGTGTGGACCATCAAAGAGCTCGCAGTCTCAGCTCACTGTAATAAGTACTTGAGGAAGTGAAGAGGATTAAATTAAGCGAGGGATTCTCGAAGCAGGACCCAAGTATAGGTGGAAATCCTGGGGTTGAAAAGTGGCGAAAACAAAAAGATAGAGAGAAAGAAAAAAAGGCCAGATTCGACGGCCGGGAAACGAAGCATTATAAATTGGAAATGAGAAAATGGGGTCGCTGTGAGACCTTTTCCTAATGCAGTAAAGAGTGTTCGCAGCCAGTTTGCCTAATTTGGTGCGAGCCTCTCACCGAAAAGCAGGACCGGACGGCACACAAGCGGGTTAGGCACCACGCGCGCTGCGCTAAATCTGCGAGAACACTCGCCTGAGCCTTGGAATTTCTGTTTCCAGTAATGATGCGAAATACGCATATTGTCCAATGCGGTAATGCTCTGGGGGTGCCCAAAATGTTTAGAGAGGGTTATTACCCCATACGACCCGTAAAAATTTAGTGCCGCGGGGGTTTGGCCTCGGTGTTGTTACTTTTAGTTTCGGCTATTTTGGGATTCCGCTCATCTTTGATCTATTTTATGCCGTGCTTCCAGGGCTACACATTAGCACGGTTGTAACCCAATACATACCACCAAAAGGTTCTGATTTTCATGTATTAAACTACTACTAAAATCTGTAGACTCAAATGTAATTAGAATTTGTATATCAGGTCTGGCCTAATTCATATTTTGTATATTAATGGTATGACTTGGATTACGGAGTGCTTACTTCAAGAGGAAGAAGTGCATCATTCCGTCTCTCATTTGCTGGTCAGCAGAGGAAACACTTCTCTTGACCGATCTCTTCATCTTCTTCTTCAAAGCTCTCTTCAAAGCTCTCTTCTTGATCTTCTTAGATTGGCAACAGCATGCTTTCTTGCTGCTAAAGGCAGAGCTACTGGCAGGAGAAGAGCTTCCGGAGGAGCCTGTGCCAGACAGGCTGTCTCCAAACAAACTGTCAATGATCGAGTTGAGGCCAGAGCCAGAACTAGAACCAGAGCTGGACGAAGACAGCGATGAAGAGTCGCTTCCACCAAAGAGACTATCGAAAAGAGTAGCAAGAAGACCTCCAGAGGTAGCGCCGGAACCAGAAGATCCACTCGAAGATCCAGAAGATTTCGAGGATGAGCTTCCACCGAAAAGATCTCCCAAAAGAGACAATGCAGAGCTCAAGAAACCACCACCAGAGGAAGAAGAACCGGAGGATCCAGATGATCCAGAGGATCCGGACGAGCTGCTTCCACCGAACAAACTGCTGAGAAGCGTGCTAAAGAAACCACCGGAGGAAGAACTTCCAGAAGAAACAGACTTGGTAGCAGTTGTGTCAGAGCCGTTGACCAAAGTGTTTGCCAACTCCGACAACAAACCGGAGCCCGATGACGAGCCCGATGTAAGGCTGCTCAAGAGGTCACCACCAATCTCAATACCAGTACTCAATAAAGTACCCAAGAAAGACTTGTGTGTAGAGTTGGACGAGCCACCGAACAATTCGTCAATCAAGTTAGAGATGGTACCACCAGTGAACAAGCCAGTGATGAAGTTCAAAATGGCTCTGAAAAGGGTCTGGATGATTCCCGAGTTTTTAATGGCAGTGAATAAAGAAGACCAGTTGATGGACTTGAAGATCTTGGTAAACAAATTAAGGGTATATTGAACCAACGATTGGTTGCCGATGATCGAGTGGATAATATCCTGAACAAGTCCCAGATCGGAGATCTCCTTCACTATAGCCACAATCGAGCTGAGAAGGTCTCTTTTCGACATACCATAAGTAGTCATGAAGACGTCATCTTCAAAGATCAGCCTCTTGTTTAAGTTTCCGTAGAACGAGTCGAGAAGTGGCTGCGACTCGTCAATGGTGCTTCTGGCAATCAAATCGCCAGTCTTCTGGTTCTTCTCCAAGATATCACGTGCCGTCAAGTAGAGCTCATCGTTCAAGTCCTCATCATTAAGAACCGAATCAAAGAACTGGCTGAGCTTTCCACTGGATCTCAAAGATTGAAGAATAATGGTCTCGTTGACTAAGCCAGAAGAAATCACTGAAGTGACTCCACTCTCCAAGGCTTCTTTTAAGTGTGGTGCTTCAGATAGTTGGTTAACGAAGTCTTCCAAGAGATTGTTGTTGTGGAACTCGATCAACATCTGATCAATAAAATCAGTATCGTCTCTTCTCTGTAAAGTCTTTGAATTACCGCTTGAGTATCTTTGATTGATGTCCTTAATGGAGTTGAGGACGAAGTCAAAGTCGATGACCTCAAGGCCGTCTTCGTTTCTTTTCACGATCCCCGATGTAGCCGAGCCCGTGGTAGGTGCTGCTTGAACAAATGCTCCGGCTAGCATGGAGCCGACTGTGAAGATGCTGGAAAGCTTCATCGTTAGCTGACTGCGTGCTTCCTTGTGGTGTACTATGCGGAGAGAGACCCTTTAGCGAAGATGGGTAAGTATTAACAAGAAGCGTTTAAAAGAACAGAAACTAAAATAAAAATTACACTAAGCCCCATGGCATGGAAACCGGGGGTTTTTAATTGTCGCCTACCTTTCGTACAATTTGCACCCAATACGTGAATAGGAAATTTCCCAATGAGGAAATACGCTCGTGGTGCTGCCTCAATGGAGTAATGCGAAAAAAAAAAGTTGTCCCTCCACTGTTGCATGCAGGCATGGCCCTCCCCAGGAATTTCCACTTGGGGAAAAGTGCTTGCATTGCCGTCTAAGTGTTGGAGTAATTCTTCTTTGGTTCGAAAAGGGTAAGCTACAGAATTGGGGATCTAAAAATATTCTCTTTACCTATTGAGGTGCCGCATTTGGGGTACTTTCTGCCCGATTCCGCTGTAACCTAGCACTTTTTAGGAAAGCACTTATAGACTTCAGGAAATGAGTTAACTGAATAAAATCACCACAAAGTAATAGTGTGGTTTGACAATGCTGCTCAGATACCAAGTTTGGAATTTTGGTGCATTGGTGTTAGTGAGTCACGTGACCACAATGTGATCTCAGCTTCCACCACTCAGGAACCACCCATACCATGAGAGCTTCCTTAGTCCGCCTTATACGCCAGAGAAGGCCTGAAAGACAGGTGGAACCCATTCTTCCGCCCTTGAGCCTCTACAAATCCATTTTGAGAGCGCACATCCACCATCTTCCTAAGGAGCTCAGGTACCTTGGTGACGAGTACGTCAAGGCGGAGTTCAAGGCACACAAGTCCACCGACAACCCGTTGTACATCATTGGATTTTTAACGCAATGGCAGGACTACTTGAGGAGCTTGGATGGAGGGTCTTGGAAAGAGGGCAAGCTCACACAGCAAGAGCTAGAGAAGATGAGCCCAGAGCAGGTGAACCAGCTCTATGAACTCATGCAAGAAACCCAGAAGATCGGACGGGGCGAGCTATAAATAGACAAACTACATGGCATAAGTAAGCGTATTACCATAGAACGTGAAATTATAAAACAAAAGAAAAAAACACAGCAATGTTAATTACAAACCCTTTCCGTAGTTGCCCAGAGCAAAGAAGGCCACCACAATGGCCACGATCTCCTCCAAGGCCTTCAACCAGGTGTTCAACTCCTCATTCACCTTGGCCTGGTCATTGCCGAGCTTCTCGAAAAAGTCCTTTCTGTAGGGGCACGCCTTCATGGCCAACTTGAAAATGGGCTTCACCAACATACCGTGGTACTGAGACAATGTCTTGGAGTATGCATCAGTGAAGGTCACGGTCAACTCCTTGGAAGGGTTGTTGACGGTTTCCCTCATGGCCTGTGCAGTGAATTCCAACCCCCTGGTCAACCACAAGAGTCCCTGGGTGGCTTTCTTGGACTTGGAGTCTGCCTCCGACAAGATCAAATCCTGCAACGTGGCAGCATTGGCTGGGTCAGCCAAGAGTTTAGCCCGAACCTTCTCGATGTTGCCAGTCATGTCCTTTTGAACCACAGCAAAGGCTGAGGAGCCCAACAAGTCGAAAAGCTTAACGAGGGCCTCGGAGGCCTCAAGGAAAGAGGTGGTATCCACCTTGGAATCAGTGACGTCCACGTCAGCGAAAGACTTCTTGCCGTCGAAAAATGTAGTCATAGTAGAAAAATACAAAAGAGAAGTAGTTAGGGACGGAAAAGTAGTTAGGGACGGAAAATTTTTCCAGATCTATACGTGTTGATATTCGCGATAAGCCCTTGCGCTATGTTTCGAGCGGGCACCGTGCGGCGTGTTCGTTGGGTTTCGGTTTTCGCACCCAGCACCACTGTTGAGTGTTATACATACCAATATTAGGACATGAACACCACACTTTTTTTAGGTGGCACCGAGAAATGTCCTAATTTGTTTTGGGAACGAGGTTAGGAAAGAAAGGGGTAATTTATAGGAATGGATGTTGTCGAGAATTTGAAGCTTGCTGTAAAAATATTTGAGGCGATAGACACCTCTATTTATGGGCATGTGAAGATACCGGTATAGACCTGTATTGATAAAAAGGCACATGAATACACCGCATATACACACCGATATAGATTTGAGTATATATATGACTTTATAGTTATTTGGGCAATTACATAGACATGAGGATATTGTGGAGTTTAAATTACACTTGAATGTGTGACTACATACGTATAGTTTCTTACTGGTCCATATCATGTGGCATAAATGGTATATTCAATAGCCAAAAGGCATAACGCAAATAATCACACCGGATTAAAGGTTGCAGTCATGAAAATTACCTAGAATTTCAACTTGAAATCTTGGATGCTGGAAGCCTTGTGTTCAGGAGTTCAGAGTTTGTCGCGGGAGCGAAGTATATTATTTCGAAGCCGAATATTGTCTTCAATGTTTTTGTATTGTCCCAATGCATAGAGATGATTCGCTACCACTCGAGATCCTCTGCCCATCTCACCTTGCGTTCGGGAGCAGCAGAAACCTCTTCTCGCTGTCGCTTGTGGAGCTTGAAATCTTCAAACTCTTTCTTTGAATAGAACCCTGTTCTCAGATTCACATCCGCGGGGCTGGGGTGTCTGATGCCGTATACAGCCTTGATGATAGCCATTTTCTGTGCGGAAGATGGACTGGTTGCATCGTTCGTGGGGATTTGCACTATTTCGTTTATATCGTCTGGCAAGGGAAACCCCTCGCAGTTAGATGAGTTGAGCTCGGTGCCAAACTGTGTGGCATCGTTGACCGAGCCGGTCAGTGAGTCTACCAAGTAAATGCTGAGGTTTCGCCTGTGCTTGAGGTTGGGTCTTCCGGGGGTATGGGTGTCTCTTGGTGCACATATTCTTTTTGGGGAGATGGAGGGACTCATGGAAAAGCTACGCTTGGTAGGACTAGGTAACATTTTGGCCCGCTTCAACGTTGGCATATTGGAATGACTCTTCAGTTTCTTCAACGGAGTTCTTCGGTCATGAGAATCGCTAAGTTTGCGCTTAGATGGCTCCAAAACAGGGCACATGTTTTCTTTGTTTTCATTAGACACACCTCGGGGTTGTTTCGTGGGAGATCGGCTAAGGGCCGTGTTCCCATGTAAATAAGAATCTAGATGCATATCAAAGGTATCCAACAGATCAAGTCTCCTGTTGCCATTAAACCGGCCCTTGAAGACACGTGTGCGCAACTTATCGTCCATCTCAAAATCCTCGTTCTCGTCGCCTAGCTGTTTAAGGAGCTTGGCTATTTTGTCGTTATGTAGATGCTGCTCCTGGGAAGTTTCTCGTAGGTGATGGGTCACCTGGAATAGCTCATTGGTGCTTGCTTGGCCCAGATATCTCAAGTCAGGTATAAAGGAGGCGCCTAGCTCCTGAGAAGGCACTTGTGACTGTGAGATGAAGTGGTTCTGCTTAGACGGGCTTTGCGGGAGGAGGTCGTCGTCTGGGAGAAAGTCCTCCGTGTTTAGCATATGGTTGTCTAGTAGATTGGAGGTGTCGAACGATAAGTCGAGGGACGTATTCATTGTGGAAAAAAAGCAGTGGTGCTCAAGTTTGCGATGCAATGTTTTTTTGGTGCGGTGAATGAGGTTGTAGGCGATGTAGGGGTAGATCTTGGGGGTGTTTTTGAGATATTATTAAGTGTTTACAAACTGTACTAAATAGGCAAGAGGTGGAGCGAGACTGTGCAGGAATTTATTGAGACAAGAACGCTTAATAAGGGCTTTCATGCAGGAAGACCCAAACTGAAATGCTTTTTTACTGAATTATCGTTTAGCAAGCTATAATTCGAATCGTGCCATATAATTTATTTTTTACACTTCAAGCTAAAACTGCTTAAGCTCCAAGCCAGTATTCATCGTCGTCAGTTTTAAACTCACCTTCGCCAACAATGTGGTCCGAGGAAGTACCCACCAATACCTTGTAGGTGTTCTTCTCCGACAACCACTTGTTCTTGTAGCTGTCCCAGTAAGATGTGACGTCAAGCACCGGAAGGGACACTTTAACTTCTTTACTTTCACCGGCCTTCAAATGCACCTTAGCAAAGTCTCTAAGTTCCTTAACGGGACGAATGATTCTGGAGCTGGTGGGCTCAATGTACACCTGGATAACTTCTGCACCAGCCAATTTACCAGTGTTGGTGACCTTGACAGAGACGTCCACATTCTTTCCGTTCTTGGTAACAGACGTGTTTTCGACCTTGAAGCTGGTGTAGGAAAGACCGTATCCGAAAGGAAACAATGGTGCTGTCTTGACCTTCTCGTAGTACTTGTAGCCCACGAAAACATCTTCTCCATAGAGAACACGACCGTTGGTGGAACCGAAGTTCAAGTAGGATGGGTTGTCTTCAACTCTCTTTGGGAAGGTCACCGACAACTTTCCACTTGGGTTCACATCTCCGAACAAGACATCGGCAATGGCATTACCCAATTCATTACCACCATACCAAGCCTGCACAAGACCTTGCACTTCATCAACCCATGGCATAGTCACTGGGGATCCAGATTGGTTGACCACCACAACATTTGGATTGACTTTGGTGACTTCGTGAATAAGCTTGTCGGTCCATCCAGGCACGTCCATGTCCACTCTGTCAAAGCCCTCAGATTCGTGCTCTTTGGATAAACCAGTCACCATGATCACCTTGTCTGCATTCTTGGCAACTTCGATTGCGTTTTGCAAAGCCTCTTCTTCGGTCTTGGCCACTTCAGCACCGAAAAATACTCCTCCAGCCTCTTGGTACTCGTTGATGAGTTTGGAGGTAGGTCTGGTACCGAACTCCACGCGGATGTTGTATTGTCTGCCTTTCTCCAACTTGATTTGGGCTCTCTCTTCACGTGTTCCCATACCAAGGAAGAAAGCATCACCCTTGACTTGGTGTGTTTTGTTGTCCACCAACAACTTGTCATCCAAGAACAATTGTGCAGTTCCCAAACAGGAGCATCCAAACCAGTATGTTTCGGTCTCCTCTGGGGTGAAAGTACCCTCGAAATCAATGTAGAAGAGCTGGTCTCCGGCCTTCAACTTGTCAGACTTGTAGTCCGAGAAGAACAACTTACTGGTGTCTGCTCTGGATTCGTCGAAGTGTTGTCTTCCTGGAGTTCCTGGAGGTTCCTTGAAGAAACGCAATCTCAAGCCCTTTTTACCATCTTCAGTTTTCATTCTGGTTCCAATGTCAGGCAAAGTCTTGTCCAAGAAGGCACCGAGAGAGTAATCAACAGTGACAGCATCTTCTCCTGCAAGCTCCTTAACTTTGTTGACAATACCGTCGAAAGGTGTGATGGTGTAACGAGCAGTCAAGGAAGCAGAACCACCACCAGAGTTTCTCTCTGCTTTTGCGTTGGGGCCAATCACAGCAATGCGTTGATTACCAGATCCAGCCTTTGCAGCCAAGGGCAAGATATTGTTATCGTTTTTCAACAAAACAAGAGACTCACCGCCGATTTCTCTCAAGAGCTCACCTGCAGCTGGGTCTGTGTTCTCGGACTCTTCTTGGCCCTCTGGAATATCAGCTAAGAGACATTCATTGACAAATTTAAGCACATGGCGCACATTGTCATCGATGGTGTCTCTGTGAATTTCATTGCACACAACTTTGTGAGAGGTTTGAATGTCCTCTCTGAATCTGGTAGGGCCAGGCATTTCCAAGTTGAGACCAGCGTCAAGCGATTCCTTGATGGCATAGACTCCGTACCAGTCAGACATAGTCATACCATCCCATCCCCACTCCTTTCTCAAGACATCTTGCAACAATCTCTTAGACTGAGACACGTGCTCACCATTGACTCTGTTGTAAGCAGTCATGATGGATTTTGGGTTGGAGTCACGCACTGCGAGCTGGAATGGTTTCAAGTAAACTTCACGCAAAGCTCTTTCAGTGACAATGCTGTCCACACCTTTACGCTCGTCTTCTTGGTCGTTACACACAAAGTGCTTCAAACAAGCGACAACGTTTTTGCTTTGGATTCCATTAACTACTGCAGATGCAACATGTCCAGACAAGTATGGGTCTTCAGAGTAAGACTCAAAAGCCCGTCCACCCAAAGGTCCACGTGCAATGTTACAGGTAGGACCCAAAATGCAGCTGGCGTTCTTCATCTTTGCTTCTGCAGACATCAACTCACCTGCCTTGACAAGTAAGTCTTTGTTGAAAGTGGAAGCCATTCCGGTTCCGCAAGGGAAACAGTTGGAAGGAACTGCATCGAGGAAACGAGTACCTCTGATACCATTGGGGCCATCAGAGACCGTGATCGAAGGAATGTCCAATCTTTCGATAGGCACGGTTTCCCAGGAGTTGAGACCGGCCAAAAGGGAGATCTTCTCGCCGAGCGAGAGTTCCAGGATCAAATGTTCCACATCTAATTGTTTAGGAGCCATTGCGAATTTTAGTAACTTTGATATGGGATGAGCCCCCGCTCTCCCATTTTATACGATTTGGAGCTCGTAGCATTGCACCATCCGCTGCGGTTCCCATTCTGGAAGTATATCCCTCGCGCAGCCACTACGGGCCTCGCGACCAAGACTGGGGTGCATCTGGCGGCATGCACAGGGACACACCCCACTTCAACACGGGAATAGGGTTACAGAAATCCGAAGAGCGCGACGGACTTTAGGCGCAAGTGGAAATACTTCGAAGTTCAATGCACACCTTGATTGCGACCCCACTCAACTGCGAAGGATGCATTTCCATAAACAGAAATACAAGCGACGTCGGTTTCACCGTGCTACCTCAAGCATAGGCAAGCGCAGCTTCTCGTATATCGCCGACATTCCTCCGCAACTAAGAGCCTGAACTCGGACTGCCAGACCCCGCTATCTAAATCAAAGGATTTGTTGTCGCGAGGTATTTCCAAATTGGTTCTTGGAATTCCGTGATATCCATGAATATGTTTTTCCAGAGACTAATTTTTAGTATCTAATTATTGATATTGAAATGAATTTTATACATATTATTCAAAAATTTACTTTTTGATAACCTATTGATTATTTGCTTTAATGATATTTGTTCAAGTGATAAACGCAATATGTATTGTTTCCATTAACAAACGACTCCATATTACTTCATGATCTAAATTTTCAGAGTCCAACAATAATATAATCCAACAAGTCACTAAGATGATTACTAAAAAATTAGTGTCAATTTATTAATTCAGAAATCAATGTTTTAATCCCAAATCTGATTATTATCAGATCCACTAGGGAACTGTTAGACCCACTAAAAGCAAGACTCTGTGTAAAAAGGTATAATGAAGACTACGCCGTCTGATCCTAACAACGATCATTGCAAATGCCGTATCTCAGCTATCATTGTACGAACTACTATGATGGCTTATCGAATGTGTTAGAACAATCGTAGTTATTGTTCTGGTGAAGAGTCTTTTGATGCCACGTCTTCTCTTTAAAGTTATATAAGCAGCTCAGATTCCTCTCTTTGACGAATTATCAATGAATACAGTAACGATTACGTACTAAACATACTTAAAAAACATAACAGGAACCACAATTTCCCATAAAAAAAAGCAAGCTCCGAAGCAAAGGTGACCTTCACTTTTACATGAGCTTTATCAAACGTTTCCAATAACAAAATAAAAAGCAATCAACTAAATCCATGGGCTGTAGCAATGAACTATAGCAATGAACTATAGCCAGTCTATGGTCACTAGACTAATCTAAAGTCGGGAATATGGGCAGCTATAACCGCTTTATATTCTGATATACTGAGTAATAAAAGTAGTATATGACCATTTATGTTATGAGTCATATCTTTGACTGATTTGTCGAATTCTACTTAAAGACCTTATATGCCAGCTGAGCAATCTTATAATATAGACGATGTTATTAAACATCACCTAAATCATTAATATACTAAAAACATGTTGTTAGATCCACAATAGGTAGAACACTACCTATTGATGTATTATGGAGCCTACGATGTCCGATTCTGTCATTGTCTATTACAAATGCCGTAATACAGCATTTGACCATTATGACAACTCGGGAGTCAGAGGCCTCTTTCGAACATTCCAGAATAATGCTCCCTATTGTTCTGGTGGAGAGTTTTTCGGTCACACGTTTCTCTCAAAGGTATATAATCCACCCCGGTTCTTCTCTATGAGGAACCATCAACGAATACAAGTTTAGGCATAAATGTATTGAAAGAACATAACACATGTGGCAATGAGCTTAAAATCTAAAACAGTAACCAGCAACTTGAACTTTAGATACCAACGATAGGATGAATTAATGACTTAGGTTTAATTTAAGTTCCGCCATGAGTAGCGCACTACCAATGATGTCCATTGGCCACGCTTCATTATCAAATTTTAGCTTCACGATTTCCATGGTAGAGTTTGTAATTCAGATTAGCTCCCTCTAAAAGCCAGTCTTTGCTATGAAACAATCCTTGCTACGAACCAATCCTTGCCACAGACAAACTTAAACATTATCCAAACCATTACACACAACCCAAACTTTGAAAGCAGCTCTAGATCCATATTTGAGCAATCATCAACAACTACAAATACTGCCCTCCTTGAATCTGACACTAACGATTCTATTAAAAATATATAGTTGTCAGAGATTAAAAGTTGAATCGATGAACTTGTGGTTTCTGATCCACTAACTCATAAACAATCCTGCTGTTACCCGACTATTAGTGTCTAGTACTCCTTCAAGATCTGGTTGAGTTCGTCTCTCTTCACACAGTTCTCAAACTTGAAGCAAGCAGCCAATTCGTCAAGCTCCTCGAACGACAAGTCCGCATAGAAGTCAGCATATTCATGTTGGGAGTACTGAGAGAAAAGCAAATCTCTAGTGACTCTGGAAACGTAATCGGTTACGGTCCAGTTGGTTGGGTATAACACCTTCTTGTACTTCTCTGGGAGATTAGACTCGATATGTTCAATCAAATTCTCGTAGATCTTGCTATTCTCGGGTGCAATGTCATTGCCCCATCTGTCTAAGCCCAACTTTCTCTTCTTGTGTAACCAGTCTCCAAAGATGGAGTAGAGTTTGGAGTTAGGGTCCACATGCACCATTCCCTGGTATCCAATATCCTTCCAGAGCCAAATGGACCAGGAGATGGGCTTTTGGTCTCCAGATGGATCACCACTCTTGTAGATTTTTAATTGATCCTTCAAAACGTGGTATCTTGATTTGTTTATGGAAGCAGCATCCGTGTCGCCGCGGAAGTCAGAAGCATAGACTGGGCCAAATTCTCCATTCCACACAGGAACATTGTGCTTCGTCATGTACTCAAGTTTTCTCTCATAAGACTGTTTCAACTTGTTGAACTGCTCCTCTTTACCCTCATAAACGTCCAGACGTCCCGGGAATCCAAACAACGTGTAGTCGTGGATGGCATACACACAGTTGGGCAATGGCTTATCAGGGAATTGTCTGAAGTCCATGGCATAAGTGTTTCCGTCCAAGAACAAAATGTGGTTGGGGTCAACGGCACGAATGGTCTTGTCAAGCTCAGCATAATAGTCTGTAAGCTTGCTGTGGTCACTCAGAGCAGGCTCGTTCAACGGATTGTAGCCAGCCACCCACTCATTGTCCTTATAGTGCAAAGCGATTTCTCTCCATAAGTTGAGGATAATGTCCCGGAAGATTCTGAATGTCCAGAATTGGGCCTTGTGGGTTTCGGAGTCGCAATGCCAGTCCTGGTTTTGACCTCCGGGTGCGGTGTGGAGATCCAAAATGGTGTAGATACCGTACTTTGAGCAAGAGTTCACCACACGGTCAAGCAATTCAAACCCTATGGGGTTGATCTTGAACATGTCACCTTCATCGTCGAGAAAGTGTCTATAGTTGAAAGGGATTCTCAAGCAGGTGAGACCCAAGTCCTCTGCGTAGAACTTGGCATCAGCGTCTGTCCAAAAGTACTCGTAAAATTTGTCAAAGTAGAAGTTGAATTTCTCCTCTCCCATCTTGGCCTTCAAGATCTTCTTGTGTTCGGTCTCGTGGCCTGGATATCCGGTAATGAAATTCTCCATGTTTAGGTGGCCACCTGTGGCAGCTCCCTTCAAGACAACTTCCTTTCCTTCAGGAGTGACAATCTTTGTTCCTTTGACTTTTAAAAACCCCATTTTCGAACTGAGTGTGTATGATAATTTTCTAATTATGTTAAAGAGTTGATGGAGCTATTTGTACCCCGAAACTACATGTTATCTTACTGAAAGAAACTGTTTTTTTTTTTGGCGCAAGACACCTGGAAGCGGAAATGATGAGCGGAGGAGATTTTGGGCCTCCACAAACATTCTACATGAAACGGGGTATGTGGGATACTGAGGGGGTCGCGGTATTTGTCGGAACCACTTCCAAATACGTTTTCGGCAATCGCTTCGATTTCTCTTTTAGTACTCCGACCGCGCTCGGCCGTCTGACATGTTCTGTATACAATTGCTTAAGATGCACCCCACGTATGCAATGCTCTAGCAATGCGCTTCTGGTTAGTACCTTTCTTCCATTTGATAATTTCTAAGTCTTCTTCACAAAGTCTTTTTTGGAAAATTCAAGCTGGACACAAGTAAATGTAGGATATGGTTGTGTAGAAGTCGAAGTTTCGTAAAAAAAAGTCTGACTACATACCAAGTTTCATGCATGCTTTAAACACCTTAAGCGCCTTGCAGATAGAGTGTCAGTTGCAAGCCCTAAACTCGGGGAGTGCAAGACAGGTGATCTTGGTGAGTGACGCCCAAAAACACGCTTTGGTCCTGAAACACCCCCCTATTCCCAGGACTATAAGTTTTACAGATCTGCCTTATATTTTTAGACCTTAATCTTTTGATCATAACAACTACAACTTGATTTAATCCCAACCTTTTAAGTAAGTTGAACAAATAACACTATGAGTAGCCAAGAGTCTTTGAACCAAAAAGAAGCTGATTTTGTTGCTGAGGGACAAATTGAGGGGCCTGTCACCATCAAAGACTACATGGCAGAAGAAAGGGCCTGGTGGAAGGTTGGTCACTTGAGAATGTTGAGTTGGACAGTCTTTTTGATTACTCTCACCTCCACAAACAATGGATATGATGGCTCGATGTTGAATGGTTTACAATCTTTGCAATACTGGCAGAAGGATATGGGACATCCCCAAGGTCAGAGATTGGGTGCGTTGTCGAATGCTACCATTTTTGGTAATATTGCTGCTATCCCTATTGGCGCATGGTTGAGTGATCGTTTTGGAAGAAAGCCGCTGATCATTTTCGGCCAGGCTTTGACCGTGGTCGGAGCTATCTTGCAGGGTGTCTCTACAAACTATGGGTTTTTCTTGGGTAGCAGATTGGTTCTTGGTTTTGGTACTTGTATTGCTACTACTTCGTCACCCACTTTGATCTCGGAGATTTCTTACCCCACCCACAGAGAAACCGGTACCTTCTTCTACAATACTTCTTGGTACCTTGGAGCCATGATTGCTTCTTGGGTCACTTATGGTACGAGAAACCTCAACGGTAAAGCTAGTTGGACCATTCCTTCTTACATGCAAGGAGCCTTGCCTTTTTTCCAATTGGTCTTCTTCTGGCTTGTGCCTGAGTCCCCACGTTACTATATCTCCAAGGGAAAGTACGAGCAAGCTAGAAAAATCTTATCCAAATTCCACACTGGTAACTCTGAGGAACCCAGAAAGAAAGCCTTGGTTGAGTTTGAAATGCGTGAAATTGAGAGCTCTTTGGAAAAGGAAAAGATGTACGCTCAAACTTCATACTTGGATTTCTTCACAAAAAAGAACCTCAGAAAGAGACTTTTCTTGTGCACTTGGGTTGGTTTGATGATGCAGTTATCTGGTAACGGATTGGTTTCCTACTATTTGGTCAAGGTGTTGAACTCTATTGGTATTACCGAAACTGACAGGCAATTGGAAATCAACGGATGCTTGATGATCTACAACTTAGTGATTGGAACAACTATGGCTGCTTCTGTCCGTTTCTTTAAGAGAAGATTCATGTTTATCACTTGTTTGACTGGTATGATGATCACTTACATTATATGGACTGCGTTGTCTGCAATCAACCAACAAAGACACTTCAGTGATAAGGGACTTGCCAATGGAGTGTTAGCCATGATCTTCTTCTACTACCTCTTCTACGACATTGGTTTGAATGGTTTGCCTTACTTGTTTGCAACAGAGATCTTACCTTACTCCCACAGAACAAAGGGTATCAACATCCTTCAGTTTTCCTCTCTCGTTGGCCAAGTCTACAATGGTTACGTGAACCCTATTGCCATGGATGCCATCAGCTGGAAGTACTACATTGTGTACTGCTGCATTCTTTGTGTTGAGCTTATTGTTGTTATTATCTTCTTCCCAGAAACGTCTGGTTACACTTTGGAGGAAGTGGCTCAAGTGTTTGGTGATGAGGCGCCGGAACTTGGAAACAGGCAAATCGATGCTGGCCCCAAGAGATCAATTGAGCATGTTGAGCATGCCTAGGCCAAATATATATAAATAGTAGAAAGAAATTTCACATCGTTAAACTTTATTGTAGGTCTACAGACAGTCTATTTTATCTTACGCTTTTAGGAACTAAGGGGTTGGAGTGCGAACAATCAGTTTCCCCTTTCAGGTTCATATTGTTTTTTTCCTGTATCTTTCTATCAAATTCATGTGGCGTTTTTACATTAATATTATGTTTTCTTTTTGGAGTCTTATGTTTTGTTTTTTTTTCTCATACTGTGTTTATTATCTTACATTGTATTAACATTGGGACCTGTACAAGTGCACCTCCTCCACGATCACCAGTGTTCCTGCCACTACTTCGGTGTAAGTAGAAGTTGAGGAAGAGTAGTAGGAGTTTGAGCCAGCAGCATTGGGCAAGAAAGGGTTGGCAGTGATTTTGGACGAAGCTGGCCCAGTAGTTGGAGAAGCCATAACTGAATTAGAAGCAACAGAGTCAGATGGATTTGAAGCTGAATCAATTGAAGCTGAAACATCAGTAGAAGAGCTGGATGCAGAAGCTTCCTCGGTAGCAGAGGAAGAGCTGGATGCAGAAGCTTCCTCGGTAGCAGAGGAAGAGCTCACGTCAGTAGTGGTAGAAGCAAGGAAAGGCACAGTCAGCGTGCCACCCGTGGCGTATAGTGTAGTCAAGTGGCCATCTGTAGTAAATCTATATTCCAAAATGGTCACGATCTCCGCAACGGTGGATGTGATCACGTCAGTGACAGTAGAGTCATCAGCTGCAAGGGCCAACTGAAGCGACTGGAGAGCTAAAAGAAAGACAAGAAGCAATTGATTCATTTAAGGAAAGTGGGGTAAAGGAGTGTGGGAAGAACGGTCTAGGTTTGCTTTTTCAAAACATATGAAAAAACAGCGAACGGTCATTTATATACCTACATGAACTTAGATTGGCTTTACACTGTTGGTAAATAAGGACGATATCTGCAAGATCATGCACAAGCGCTGTGCGGTGCTTGCTTGCGCGGAAAATTGCGTAGGGTAGCTTTTCAATGGGAGTCCAAAGCTTCTTTCTATCCACGACCTTGTCACATGCTTAAAGTAGGTTGAGGTGGTTAATAAAAGAAAAATGTTGATACATATATTTGAGAGGTTTTCTTTTTTTGCTCTAATTGTGAGTTTTCTTAATTACGGGTTGATTTTTGTTGGATGGGCCGGTTTGAACCAATATTGCGGTGTTCGCAGCCAGCACTAAAGATCTTCAAGCCAGCGTTGCCTGTCTCGGATAATCATTCCGACAGATTGGGCACGAAAGGCTAGAATCACATTTCAACCAGGAAATAAAATGAAAGTGCAAATCCGCCCTTGTTTGCGCGTGCCCCTCTCAGTCCCTAAATGTATTGTTTACTTTGTTATGGTGAAGCTTACAATGGTTGTTTACATTATGGTATTTTTAGCGAAATCAACACAGTGAAGTCGAGTGAGCAAGTATTGGTGAAAGGTTGACTTCATACTGTGACTAAAAAAAAAAAAAAATCTTAAGCGTTTAAAGTAATTTAATGTGAGGCAGTCAGCCTGTTCGGAAAAATAGGCCCGAGCTTGTAAAAAAGGCCATAAACAGCGGCATGGTATGGGCTCGAAGGCTGGCTAAAACGCGAATCAGATAAGCAGCGGTGCGGCGAGCACGGATCGTGCATCCTCGGCGCTCTCGCGAGTACTTTTTGAGCGTTATTTTCACTATACCCAGCTTATACTTACCGGAGCTGCCGCGCATACTCTATGCATCACGCCCAGCACCACGCCCAGCACCACGGACTTAATAAGCTTCCCAAAAGAGTTGCCGAGGACAAAGATGGTGTTTGGACTTTACAAAAAAAATTAGACTCGAAACATAGTTTGCCATTTCTGACTGGGGTCACGTGATCCTTCTTTTAAGCGTTTCGGACCTTAATCACGCGCTCCGGCTGCCACATATCTCCACTAACTGGCGTGTCTTGTCAGCGATGAATTCATGTCACGTCTTTCACTTCTCTTGCGTTCTGATCTCTTGCGTTTTATGTACTTTAATGATCTTTACCATTAAATCCGCTGTTTCTCATTGTTTCGACTCCGTTTTCTTGGTTCACTGGCTTAATCGTCCTGTACCCGTAAAAAGCGTGAGTGAAGGCGATTCTTAAGCTCAATTAAGTAATTCCTAAGCTCAATTAAGTAATTCTGGAACCCAATAAAAATCATTGTGATTCCTGATGAAAGTAATCCTGAAGCCTGATGGCATAATATAATCCTTGACAAATAATACAATTTCAGTACCCAAAATTAAGTATTGTTCGACTCCGAATGACCCTTGGTTCTTCTCTTGACATCATCCACCCCCTCCTTCAAGTGGGGAAACTCCTCCACAAGCTTCTCACCCAATATATCCTGGAGCTTGGTGAAAGCAGACATCTTACCCTTCAATTTGGCATTGAACTTGGCAGTCACCTCCACAAACTCTCGAGTGTAGATATCGGGGTTCCTGCCATCCTCAATATACGTCAAAACATCCACAGGTATCGGATACTGCAGTGTAAACGGGCTGTCCGTGAGTCCAGACAACTGGCTGACCACCTGGTTTGTTTTCTGGACCAAGGCATTCTGAGACTGGGCAGTTCCCTGATTATCATGGACCAAGACACCCAAATCAATGAAGGACTCTACAAGAGACTGGATTCTCGATGCCGTGGAAGCCAAAGCTTCATGGTTGCCTTCGAACGAAAACTCTGACGTAGTCATGGCCAGAATTCAACAATCAGTGAGTTAAAGACGTGACAATGAGGTGAGCAACGATGTACGAGTAGCTTGTGTGCAGGACGGCTAGAAAGCACCTCTGTAACCAAGAGGACGAAATATTCCAAAGTCTGGTCAAAGAGGAAATTCTAGAAACCGGCTGCAATTGTGGTGCTTTTGGTTGACGCCAGAACTACTATTCGGTGTGTCACGTGGAAGGTATTTTTCCACATACCGTCATTTTACATTTGGTGAGACGCAGAAAAAAACCACTGGCCTTGTTCCACACCATAGCGCTTTTACACTTGCAACTTCAAGTGCAACCCAAATTTCGAAGCATAGGCGAATACACCAGCATTACATTCGCACACAGTGACAGGCAGAACATCAGCACTGTCAAATTGGGATCTTGCGCTCCATAATGCAGTTTCCCGTGATACTCCGGTATACTCCTACCAAATGGGCAGAATCCCAGTACAACCGGCCCGTAAATTCACCGTCCAAATTCGTCACCCTCAGCTACCAAAACAAAGACCTCGACCTGGCGTCGCCTTCCCCCACCAGAAATGCCTCTGTGCCACCTCAGGCTCAGCCAAACTGTGCGGTTGCACCCACAGCGAGGAAACGGTATCTACAGTCATTATCGGCCGAGAGCCTCGAAAAACCAGTCCACGAGTCTCTCCGGGAAATGGCCAACTACCAGCACAATGCCGCCATAAAACCCCTTTCTGTGGTGGAGGCAGAGTGGTATCTCGACGTGACTAACGTAGCGCAGAGACTCAAGTTACTACGCGAGACCTATAAAGTCATCAAATCCGTCCGCAAAAAGAAGTTGATGGGAGAAAGGGCCGATTTTAGAAGTCCTTTTGATTTGCAACTCTCGGGCAATCTCAGTCCTAATCCACTAGATGATGATAAACACTCGCAGCTCAAATCTGACGATGAAGACGACCCATTTACTTCGCTCCATCGGCCACCGCCCATTCCCAACAGAAGAGGAAGACCCCGGAAAAAGCGAGGCGTCGATCGTAAGCCTCCTATGTCTAGAAGCGATCATAAAAGAACCAGAGCTAGTCTCCGAAGAAATATGACCCCAGATGCGCCTTCTCTGCCTGCAGAAAAAATCTTTCCAGCATCGGAAGTCCCCGAGCAACTGACCGAAGGCCGATATCTGAAATTAGAAAAGGAAGACTCTTCGTTATCTAGCCAGAATGAGCGGCTGGCCACGCCCAAAAGCCCACCTCCTAAACCGGCTTTGCAAGTCTCCCGGGTGAGGAATTTACCCAATACCTACGAACAAAAGCATAACCTGGATGTGTCTAGCAGCTCGCCTGTTCCCCCAGTTCCTTCCCATGAAGCTTCTCATGGGGCTCCAATGGAAGGCAATGCCACCCAAAATCTACAGCCTGAATCTTTTGCTTTATACACTAACGAGGATCGCAACCTCATAGAGAAAGTATCCCAGCTGCTCGAAGAAGATACAACCCACGGGGTTGGGGGTTCCAACATGTCGCCCAGGTCAAATGTGCCCATGGCAATGCCCCCAACAGAACCTTTACAGTTCCCAAATGCCACTGGGAACCGGATGCTTAATTCTGCAAACAATAAAATTCCCCTCGTGAATAATGACACCAAAAGAGGGGTGGCGCACCGGGCTAGAAGCAGCTCATCTGCTTCAGAGATACTAAATGACATCTATAGCCGTGCTGAGCATGCATCAATCATCGCACTGTCGTACGGAAATGTCACGGAGCCCGTCAACGGGAGAAAGGATGACCATGTAAAAGGATACCTGGAGTTGCTTCAGGAACTAGACCAGCACCTCTTGACTGATGCTGGCTCAGCACAAAACGTTGCACCTTATAACCACCAATCGCACCATGCTGCACCGGTAACCTACTCCGGCCCACTACCAAGTATACGGCCAGTTAAGCCAAATTCTTCGGTGGTGTTTCCAAAGCAGAAAGATTCCTACCGACGTCCGCCAGCCTGAAAAAATATGGCAACATTGAAATCAGCCCAAATTAATATGGCAAGTTGAAAGCTGACTTACACCAACTACAGTGTGTGCGATTACGTGGCCATGAAGTCGCTAGTACTTCTACATGAGCCAGAACTATAGAGGCTCTAGACCACTTAAAGACCCGTGTCGTCCCTCTCCCGTCTACCCAAACCAAAACCAACCCCATTACCATTACCATTACCTTAACCATTACCATAATCAAAACCAAAACCGAAACTAAAACCAAAACCAAATGATATACCGTGTCTCGCTAGACCTCCTGTACCGACATTATGACGTGCGAACCGGCCGGCCGTCAGGAAAAGCCCCCTCATTGAGATTTTCCGCCGGCTATGAGTATCGCTGATTCAGACCCATGTAGTGCAGACAGTGCGGATCACAATGTATCAGTTTGGACTGTGCGATACTTGATCGTTTGCTGGTATATCAACCCTAGGGGGGCCGCGCCAAATTCTTTAGTCGTACAATAACTAAATTTCTTATCTAAGACAAGCCACTGCGCCAATCACAAAGCCTTCATTTCACTGCTACAACCACAAGGCATTTTCGCTGCCCTTTCAACCTGTCCCCTTCCGTCGTTACTATATCCAGCCCCTCCCCTGTTCACCATGCAACGACCTAAAATGAGCCACATGACCACGTCACCCAACTTAACCGGGATAACCTCGAATTGGGAAGGTCACAACAAAGACGCCCAGGGCCAAGAGTCAAGGGGCTTGAACCGGACGATCTCCTTCGATACAGAGAACACCGACATGGAGTCCAATGCCCAGGTGCTTTTTTCTCAGCTCAAAAACAGATACAACACGGAATATAGAAACATCTATTTTGAGCCGCGACAAAAGAGCAACCTCAAGTACGAGCCCCGCATCTCCTTTGACACAATTGACCTTCAAATTAAGGATGACGGCGACCCTGATTTTCCTGAAGATGGACATGCATTGTATAGAAAGACGCTCCACCTTGAACCGGACTATCGTCTTGACTCGAGGGGGCGTGGGAGAGACAGAGACTTATTATCTGTTTCCCCTCCAGGCCGTTCACCAGGTTCTTCGCCAAGCAGAATGAAATCTCCATCTCGAAGGGATATGGCTGCGTTTTTCGGTCCCCAAATTAAGTACCCAACCACCCCAATCGTCACCAGAAGGTGTTCCCTGATTGCTAGAATGCACAAGGACTTTGAGAAACTTTACTTGGGAAAACTCCTCAAGGAAGGTCTTTTGCCTATTTTACCTGGCCGCGTCATCTTACTCTATATTAGTGCCAGAAAACATACATGGGTGGCTATTGACTGGATCATGCAAAACTTTGTTGAGAATGGAGACTCGATCGTCATTGTGGCTTCGCTTCCGCAGCCCCTTGGTAAGTCCAAACCAAAGCGGAAAAATTACCAGAATGAACCATACTTTGCTCCAAAGACTGAACGTATCAGACAACGCCAGAGGAATCAACCCGAATTCATCAAGCAGATTGCCATGAACATCATGAATTACGCACTTTGCGTGGTGAACCCCAATGTCATTTGTCGAGTGGTGGTGGAAATTGCTGAAGGCAAAACTAAAGATGTTTTGAAGGACATGTATAAGCTTTATGAGCCAAACATTGTTTGTACAGGCTCCAGAACAAACCTGAATAGCAGTACCCCATTGAGATCTTGGGATTCTTCTCGTCTAAGTGATCGTTTAGTGAAGAACTTTCCCCTTCCGGTGATTGTGGTACCTGCATTAAACCTTGGCCAATTTGAAGAGAATTTGAAACTAAAGATCTCGGGAGAAACGCCTGCGCCGCAGGAAAGTGCACCAGAAAGTGCTGAAGAGGAGGAGAAAAGCAATGCGTCAAAAGAATTACTGGATGACTCGGACGCTCATTCTATCTCTGATGAATCTTTGAGGAGTGATGCCAGTGCAGACAGTGAATCATCTGCTGGGTCCTACACGTCATTTGATGAGATCGCGCATCTTTACACCGATTACAAGTCGAAGGTTGGCCTGTTGATTGAAGAATTGAAAACTGAAGAGCACAACGAGGACTATTTCGCTAATTTCATGAAAGCCATCTCGGATCAGTCTCTTCAGTTCTGTGAAGAGTTGCGTGGGGTGGATCCAGATTTCAAGAGGAAAGGTGCACTTTTGGCCCGAGAAATTACGGGCTCAAACCTTTTTGGAGCCGTGCCATACAAAACCAAATCGTTATTACCCCCCATCGAGAAGCCTGCCACTCACAGCGGCAGCTCAACCCCAGGAATATCGTACAGCGAGATGAAGAAGAATCTCAAGATAAATGCGGAGAAAGCCAAAGAGAAAGCCAAGTCACAGGGAGAAGATGACGCGACCAAAACGCCCAAATCCAGGGCCTTAAAGTTTGCAGATAGCGAGAAGCCTAAGCGGGCAACCAAGGCCAAGCCATTGATGAAGTTCTTGTCCAACGAAGACTCTTCAAGCAGAAAGGTCAACATCGCACCTTCGCATTCTCACCCAGATATACGCATCACGCCTGCCTCTGACGATTCCGATAAGAAGCAAAAAAAGAAGAAGAAGAGAAGAAGTTTCTGGAAGATTTTCTAGTTCGGCGCTTGCACCTCCAGAAATCCTACAGCCCGTACCACAATACCTTTTTCGCAGCTTAATTCATAATACCCATCGAGCCAAGAGTGCATTGCACGATGTTATACGCGAAAGATGGTGTGGGGGAAGGCTAATATTATATCCAAGATTAATTCCAAGATTAATCAAAGTAACCACTCATCGAAGGAGTAAATCAAATCAACCACTAAAATCGATAAACCAACCACTAAAATCAATAAATTAACCAATAAATCAACCAATAATCAACCAATGAAATCAAAATATAATAATGGATCAATAGAAATCTAATTCTATTCAAACTTTAGTCCTGAGTCCTGAGGCTGTACATGCGCCTACCCACCTCGGGGAAAATGCGAGTCCCGCGTTGTACACTATCAGTAGCGCGAAGGTGGCCACTGATGGATCATATCACTAAGCAGGATTTCCTGAGAGACACCCACTTCGCCACATTCTAAAAACCATAGTCTGAATGACGCCCCATAGTCTCTTTGCTATTCTCATATTTCTAGCATCATGTGTTTCCGCCTTTAGCGATATCGTGCCCAGAAACATTCTCTTTCAGAACAAGATATACGAGAATGAAAACCTCACTATGAATACCCGGCAAGTGTCGGAAAAAATCAATAGTTCGGGGGAACTCTACGGCGAACCTATCCGAGGCAGCATTAAACAGAGCGAGGAGCAGATGTTCACGTACCTTGTCAATACGTCGACGGGTGTAGGAGAGAACTATGTGCCGTTGGTCTTTTTGACGGGAAATATCTGCCTGGAGCCGAATGACCTCAACCCAAGTGCTAACGACAGTCTTGTTGTGTACTTCTCCTTCAATGAGCTGGCCATGTATGACTCCCCCAAGCCATACATGTATGATTTCGAGTTCGGCTACTTCCTGGCGTTGACCCAGGTCGATGTGGCAGAGGGAGTTGAACAGATACTTCATGTTTTGGTTCGAGCTCCGCAATCTACGAACCTTAACGATACCTGGACGTATGAGATCGGTGTATCTCAAAATGATTTGACCCATCAGTGGGATCAGAACCCCTATGTGGAACTCACGGCTGCAGACTCCAGCTCGGTGTTGCTTACCACCAAGAACTTGACAATGAAAGAGGGCGATAATCTAGATAATTACAATGTTTCTGAGTCGGGTTACGATCTATTGATCTTCAACCACGATTATAAAGAACATATGGCCTCGCTCAACAACTCGTGGTGTGCCATTAAACACGGGCCTGTACTCTTTTCTGCATCCGAGTTCGCCACCAGTTACACCCTTCGATGTGGTGGGTTGCACCAGCAGTTTCATATCGAGGGATTGAATGCAAGTACAAAGTACCTTGGCGTGTTGATACAAGAAAGACATAAGGACAAAGCTGGCGGAGTGGTATACCTGCTGTTTGAATTTGAAACGCAGGGAGGTGAAGCTTGTGCGTTGATCTACAACCTAGAATTCTGCGACCAGGTGGCTTACTCGGTCCCTGCCTCCTCGTTTGAAGGGCTTCTGGATAGCCGACAATTGAAAAAAGTATATGACGATCGAGCCCGGAGCTTGTACGCCAACTTCTCAAAGTCTCTCGAACAGGTTGTTTGCAACACCACCAAAGATGCAGTGTTCTCGCCTCTTCGGACATGTGAAGACTGCAGTACACTGTATAAGAACTGGCTCTGTGCTGTGACGATTCCCCGGTGTACCACCAGAAATGCCACCGGATACGTGCCTCGGTCCAAAGATGACGCCAGAAGCTCTTTCATCAACGAATACATCAAGCCTCCACTTGACTACTACGAAATCCTCCCTTGCTTGAACGTTTGTCAAATCATGGTGAGAGACTGTCCCGCAGAATTTGGCTTTACCTGCCCTTCCACCAATGCTACGATTGTGAGGTCCTATTACTGGGATGAGGGCGATCATTATGCTGCGTGCAACTTTGTGGGAAGCATGTTTGAGGAGACGAGTGCTTCGCAGATAATCCACGTCACATGGTCGGTATTGATCTTTGGTGTTTCGGCCGCCATGTTCCTCTGATCCGAGTATTCGGTCTGAGGCTAGAATCTGCTCACGCTCTCAGGTGAAATACGCACCTGAAACCCCCGCATCGATGCAAACATTTAGAACTTTAGACTAGAGCGGAGTGAACCCATTAAGCTTCTACACAATGAATAGAATATATTGTAATTGATGTAAAAAAAATAACACCTCATAGTCATGGTCACTAACTTTAACATTAGTGGTACTCAGCCTGTGGTACTCACTGGGGTGCTTAGTCGACCATCTTAAGAAGGCTTCATGAAAAATGCTTCAAGTAGCCCAAATATTGGGGTCTTTGGGTTAGACAGGTGCTCCTTCGCGTGCTAAAACTGCAGCGGCTTATAGCCACCGAGATCGTTACCCTGTTGGCCATACGGCTTGTAGTTCATGTCCTGCACTTGCGTATTGACCGGCTGGTACGACCTATCCATCTGTCTCATGGGTGGATTCGGATACATGTTGGGGTTGTAGTTCGGCTGTTGAGCTGGCTCCATATATCTGTTCTTATGAGCACTTCTGCAACAGCAGCAGCACAAGGCCTCAACACACGAGAAGCCCATACAAATGCACCGGATCACGGTGGAAATAATCCATAAGGCTAGCAAAATGGCCAAAACAAAGCCAACAATAGCGATGATTTTGCATGTTTTATTGGCCTTACACGTATCCCAGCTTTTGAAAGCATGGGCGGTATTCTTCACGTCAGTTTTGATGTCTCTAGCAAAGAGAGACGTAGCTATTTCTTTCGGGCAGAGATCGAGTTGCATTGTGGGGTAAAAATGTTGGAGGAGAAGAGATGGTGGACGCAGATCAACTATTAAATGCTCGGTGGTGGTATGCGCGTCCTGCAAGGGGGCAGTGGTCTCAGGCTCGCGCGCGTGACGACACAATGTAGGGGTATTCTTAGTGTCTTCAGCCTCATTGTGATCTTGCCAATCTTTAAATTCTTGGCCCCACTTTCTTTGGGCCCAATCCAGTTTGCTACCAGCCACCCCATCTTTGTTTTATAGTGTATATAGTGAAGATAAACCATACACCGCCTTCGCCGGGTGTAGACGAGTCATGTATTTTTTTCCCGTTTTGGTCTTATGCACGAGTGCTAATTTACGAAGCCTTGATCTCAGGGAATCACCAGCATTTTTTGCACTGATCGCTTCTCATCTATGCGAAGCACTTTCTGCTAGTTGCCTGGGAAATCCCCCACCACAACCAATAAGAATGCCTTTCTTAGTGTTTGGGGTTAAGTGTACCGGATAACCAACAATTTTTTCTTTTGGTGTTTTAAACCCGTCTAAAAATCCCACTTTGAGATCCTTAAACATGACTCGAGAGATCATGGAGAACCTTACCGCGATCCTTTGGATACCCAAAAATAGTTTTTGAGAAGAGGTCTGCATCCAGTAGCTGATCAGTCACTTCAGCCACTGTGATGCCCACCATCCTTAGTAATGGACAATGACTCTTGGTGCTTGACAATATTGATAACGAGTAAATAATGAGCCGTAGCATCTTGAGCCGTAGCAAAATCCTTAATGGATAATCTACTATTGAGGAATCTTCGGGTGACTCACACGGTCAGTCCTCGTTGAAGTATGATGGTTACAAGCCATGTAGTTATGAAGCTGATAGGCACCAGCTTCACAAATTTTTTTCATATGTCAGAAAATTATACAGCCTTCAATTGGTGGAATAATTTTATGATTTCATGGCATGTGCTTGATTTCCCTCGTTTATACTGTACTGATATCTCTGGCTCCACATGGATATCGCGAAAAATTCATTTTCGTACTATCGTCCGCGATGGTACATCTGTCAATTTTAACAATACAGAGAAGATTAGCATTGTCCTTGCATAAAGATGACACGCTATACAAAGAGATTTAACATTTTTTTTGGGTTTTAAAAACTTCACTCCAATAGCATCCCTTTCATAACTGCACCAAACAATATAAAACCCGACAAAGGCCTTTTATCAGGCCCTCTTCTCTTTTCTAGTGTGCAACTGATAGAGGTGCGATCCCAGGACGCGGTGGAATGGCGGTCACGTGCGTCGCACCCACCTACACTTCTCGATACACGTCTGTTTCACTCCACTATAGACCATCATGAGTTCTAACCGTGACAACTTACCATGGTATGTATAAATAAGCCAGAATATTTTATGTAAATACTAATTGTTAGGGTGGAGAAGTTTCGGCCTGTGTCCTTAGATGATATCTATGGGCAGGAGGAGATCGTTACTACAGTGAGAAAGTTCGTCCACGAAGGAAAGTTGCCTCATCTTCTCTTCTACGGTCCCCCAGGTACAGGTAAAACCTCCACTATCACAGCATTGGCCAGGGAAATATATGGCCCCAGGTACAAAAGCATGGTGTTGGAGTTAAATGCCAGTGACGATAGAGGTATTGATGTGGTCAGAAACCAAATCAAAGACTTTGCCAGCACACGACAAATCTTCAGCCAGGGCTTTAAATTGATTATTTTGGATGAAGCAGATGCCATGACGGCCGTTGCGCAAAACTCTTTGAGGCGTATCATCGAAAAGTATACCAAAAACACCCGTTTTTGCATTCTTGCCAATTACTCCCATAAACTAAATCTCGCTCTTCTCTCGAGATGCACCCGGTTCAGATTCCAGCCCATCTCTCAGGAAGCTATTAAGGAAAGAGTCAAGAACGTTGTTGTGCAGGAAAAGTTAGCACTCTCCTCAGAGGCCGAACTGGCGTTGCTAGGTCTCTGTAAAGGAGACATGAGACGGGCTTTAAATGTGTTGCAAGCTTGTAAAGCAGCACTCGAAAATGATGATGACGAGATTAGCGTGGACATGATCTATGATTGCATTGGTGCACCTCATCCCGCAGATATCGAGGCTGTCTTAGACCTGGTGTTGAAAGATGACTGGACAACCAGTTACTTGACCTTCAACAAGTACAAGACCACCAAAGGATTGGCCTTGGTCGATTTGTTGCTGGGATTCGTGGAGATCTTGGCCAACTTTGACTTGAAACCAGAGACAAGAGCTAACATCTTGAAGGGCTTGGCCGACGTGGAGTACGGAATCTCCAAGGGTGGAAACGAGAAGATTCAGACAAGTGCGGCCATAGCAGTTATTAAAAGTGCTATGGAGGGACAGGCCTAGGGAGAATAGGCTCAACCACGAGGCTAGTTCTACAAATGCGGGGAAAAGAACACATTGCCAGATACATGCCTAAAGCTAAAAAGTGACTTAAAAAATGGTCCCACAGTGGCAGAAAAGTGACCTGCAGTTGATTAAGAAGCGGTTTTTATGTACAATCATGAATGTATATTAAGAAATGTAGATTTTTTGGTTGGGATAAGTATCTCGTTTGTTTTATTGTTCCCCATGTATACTGCATACATTAGGAGCCGAGCTTGAAAAGGGAAGTTACTACCCATAAGCAAATTGAGCTTTAAATAATCTAAGTTCAAAGAAAAAAAAGTAACCTGAAATGTGCACCGGAATAAAATTCCCTGAAACCCTTTATCTCCACTACATTAAAATTTTCTGAATTATACTCTTCTTCTACAAAAACTCATTCGGCAACCTGTGCTCATTCTACCCCCAAATAACAGTTACCTATCAAGGTAAAATTGGTCTATTTCATGTATTGAACCCTTTATGTGCCGATTCATGCATGCACCTGAAGACTTTGCTTTGTCTTCCTTCATTTTCTTGGCATTAATATCAGGCCCTACAGGACAACCAGATGAGCGATGAGTCCCCCGAAATGGCTTAAATGCGCGCTCTAGCTGCATAAATTACTTATCCATGAGCCTAGCAAGAACTGACACTTTATGAATGATATACCGGGATTAGACACTTTGACGGATCTCTTTCCCACAATACCTCGCAGCGAATTGGCAAGCCGCTTGATATGTTCCCTGAGTGTGGAGACACTTGTAGAGGAGCTATTTTTGGAGCAATCTCAGCCTGAAAATGAACGCGGCTATAGCGAACATGTCGAGAACCTTAAGCTCATGTTCCCGGCCTTTAAAAGTTGTGATATTGCTGCTGAGCTACAGCGTAACAACAATGATATTGAGGCCACTATCGAACATTTCATAAAATCTGACATTTTGGGTCAGCTAAGCCTGACCATGGGACTTCCAGAAGAGAAGGTCAAACCATATCTCACCAAGCATAATAATGATTTCTATCGAGCTCTGGCGAACTTAGTGGCCACTTATAGGGTCCGCAAACGAGCGTGGACGTCGCGAGTTCAGGACCGCAAATCTTCTGTTATGACTGATCTCTACACTTTTGACGAAAACAAGAGTGAAACCCAGGGGCTTAACCAGTACATCTGGGCCGAGGAATCGTTGCAGCGCTTAAACTACGACTTTTTTGTCAAGCTGCTAATATTCTTTCAGGGTGATGTCTTCAAAGTCCTAGACCTCGCCAGAATATTTATTGAGGCCGATATGGCCCTGGTTACATATGAGGATGGTCTCGGGTTCGAGGCGCGTTCTGCACCGAAGCAGAGTGGCCCAACTGCCTCCGAATTACTTAAGCAAACTCCTGAGGAGAAACTCTTCCAATTACCAAAGCTAGGCCGTTCAAGCCCTGGAAAATCCTCGGTTGGAGCCATATACAATGCTGATGCGAAAAAACGGTTCGCATCAGCGCCCACTTTTTCAAATCTAAAAGCGTCTAGTACATCTCCAACAACTGAACCTGCGGCTAATGCGACCGGACAAACCATCGATTTGCATGGCTACACTGTTGCTGAGGCCAAGTCAATCACAAGTGATGCGTTGGAGGCGTGGTGGGGCCAGGAATGTGAAATGCGTATTGCAGATGGTCTTCTCCATCAACACGGTGCCAGGGCAGACTTTGTTCCTCCCCTAGTCATCATCACGGGTCGCGGACTACACTCAACGGGTGGACCAAAAATCCGCGCTTCTGTTCTCCGCATTCTTAGGGATGGTAAATTCATTGTCACCGAGAACGTTGGTAAAGTGATTGTTCATGGCAAGAAAAAGTAGTTAGGATATTCTAAGTGAGTTAGGAAATTAATGCAACTTATCAACGGTGACTCAAATTATCAACGGTGACTTGTCTTGTAAAAATGACTTTTGGCAAAAAGTTAAAAAAAGATTGATTCCGCCCAGGATCGAACTGGGGACGTTCTGCGTGTTAAGCAGATGCCATAACCTACTAGACCACGGAACCTTTGACGGGGTGTTAGACATGGAATTGACTCGACAGAGTACAGGATTCCAGGAAGTCTAGAACGCGAGGATCTACACTGCATGAAGATCGACGTTGCATGAGGATCTGTAACACAGGGATCTACGATGCATGAATGAGGATCTACACAACATGAAACGAGATCTAAAAATAACAGATTCTAGATCCAGCAGCCTCCGGATATATAAAGAGGACTGTAGCCCAGTTATGAAGAGGCCAGAACTCCAACTACTTAAGATTAGCTTTAGCAAAGAGAATACATTAACCTCCTATAACTATACGAGTAACTATACTATCATATCACTGCCTGGGCGAGTTCCTACCAACAGTAGCCCCGCAGAATACCCCAGAACACCGTTAGGTCATCGTTCCTGGAAAGATCCTTTATATTAAGAAGCACGTTAGAAGCTTATATCCAGTGCAGATACAGGTTAAAGCCTTTAGTCGCATAAGAATTCTAACACGGGGTTGTTGTTAGGAAACGATTTCACAAGGATACTGAGATGCAAGGTATCCCGGTCGGGTAACACTTGCATCTCAGTATCCTTGTGAAATCGATTCCTAACAGGGTTTTTAGATCCTGCAATTTTTATCCTGTCTGTGGAAATGAATCATCAATGGATATTGGTTTTGGCCTATTCCTTCCATAAAATCATGAATTTGTGTTTTTTTTTCGAAAATCAAAATGCTGGCTAAATTTTGTAAAAGAACAAGTCGAGAAGTTATTGGCCTTGGCTTTTCGTTCCATCGATGTCGCCGCTTGTGAAACCAGTGCGGTACTGTCGGCATTATTAGACACATAAGCCCTGGTGAATCCCTTAGATTAAGTTTCAATTATGTGAAGTGTCGGGTGTCTCGATGCTACTCTTTGCAGGTTTACACAGGCTTGGCTGTAAGGTCCATTTGAGGTATAACTGTTAGCCCATTTACCACCAAGATAAATCCGGAAGAACTTTCTGAGACTAGAGCCACTATGCTAGCTCCATTGAGGTGCCGCTAGGAATGATATGCTGACGAAAGAAGTAAGAGTCAATCAGTGGGTATTGATCCACCTTCATCATGTCGATCAAGTCATCAGCAACCGTCTGGTTTCCATCTGGTCTCCGTCTGGCAGCTCGAACATAATTCAATGTCTTTGCAGTGAGTATGCAAATAAGAAAAGCTCTTAGACACATAAAATAGCCCCCACGAATCCTTGCCATAGGGTGCGCTAAGCCCTTTGAAGAGGAGAAACTTGAAAGATGTTTCCGAAAGGACATCGGAAGAAAGGCCTATTTCAAAGGTGTCGTAAGCCATGGTGTAGGCAGAAAAAACCATAAATTATGGATTTAAACTAGCAATTTTCATGAAAACCTTTTTTGGCATTATTAGAATCGTCGGGTTAGAATTGGCTTTTGTTGGCATTGCTAGGGAAGAACTTCTTTAAGAAGAGCGAAAACATTGTCTCTTCGCAGCTGCTTCCAATTCAAAGACTGAAAATTTTTATACCTGGGATTTGAACGAGAGATTGGAAGATAAGGTCGCACTGGTCATCTGAGATATAAGGCCTCTTTTTGATTTGCACCTTTCTCATGTATGCATTAACCATATCAAAATTGTTGGTACCAGAATATCCCGGGATTGTAATTTAATGGCTAAGTGATAAATATGAGCCAGTTTACGGCTTCTTTATTTTTGTATCACTCATTCTTGGTTTATCTTGCATGTATCGAACATAGTTAGGGAGGTTTTGGAGAAATCAATTAAGATAAGTGCCCGCATTCTTACTGTTCTGCATATAACCGTACAAGCACCAAGCTTTTTTGTTCCGGATGCTTTCATCCCTGTCTTAAACAGGATATCTACTTTAAAAAGAAGTTAATGGAACATATATGGTAAGAAAAGTTTTATCAGAAAGAAAAATGCACTCATAAAAAAAGTTTGTGGGTTCTCTCATTAAGAGAAAAAAATGATTCCGCCCAGGATCGAACTGGGGACGTTCTGCGTGTTAAGCAGATGCCATAACCTACTAGACCACGGAACCTTTGATGGGTTGTAAAATTACCTGGTTTAACAAGTCTTGACTTTCCATCTCGGGATTCAATTAAAGCTTCATGTTTCTCTAATTCCTCAAAGAGTATATAATCTACATAATTAATGTGCCAGAAATTGAAAAATGCAAAAAAAAAGTTTTTTGGGAAGCTTAGTGGTCTACAAGGTTTCTTTAATTGATCTTTATTGTCTTCTATTAATCTCATCATGAACTGCATGGTAGCAAACTTGCATTTGTTGGAATGATTAAGACTACCTAATAGATTCAAAGAAAAGCCAGTATTAACGTGATCAAAGCTTTCCTGTCTTAAGATATGCCTCTTAATTATCTAAAGTTCTTTGAAGATCCATCGATAATTTTTTGCAACACCTTAATTCCAAGTTATGTCAGTTTCATGCGATTCGCACAAGAAATGCAAATTTCATGAACAACGCAAACAGAAAGGAAAAAGATTTAAAGCAAAGAGAAAAATCAGAAACTAATTAATTTCGGAAAAAAAAAGTAATAAGAGCTGATTTAAAGTTTTTATATTTATATCGCAAAATTTGAAGAATGAAGTACCTCTCTACATTGAAATAGGTCATTTTTCATGAATAACAGTATTCTAGATGCAAACGCGGCCTCTCAAATCGAAATGGTCATCGAGCTTGCCTCACTGTCATTGGAGTAAATTCCCTCTCTGACGATAGTAGATAGACTAAATTGAAGTAATGTCGAAGAACAGATTCAAGAGAATTTATTGACGAGGGATATTTTATGAGGATTCGCTACGAGGCAGAATGAGTTGCTTTCATGAGGACTTCAACATTGTTGACGAAAAAATAAACCAAACTGCGCAGCACAAAAAGTTAAAAGAAAAGAAGTGGTTGATCAGTAGAGAGTTCAGCGTTCCACTAAGGGATTCAAAAGGATATTACAATTTTTGAAGAGAAAGAGTTATTCATCATCACAAGTAGTATTTTCTTGGCTAAAGTCGAATCATGAATCGAAGCTGCCGATCGCACATACAACCAGTACGAATCAATTGTCATTTAACAGCTTTCACAGATCCACCATTTGAATGTACTTTTACTAGACATTGAGTTACTACCAATTCTGACTTGATTAAATTTAAAAAGAGTGAAAGGAGCCCGAGGCAAACTCGGCTTTAATAGGGGCACACAATCAACCCGTTAGTAAAAAGATTGAGTGCGTTCATTGAGGTCTTCGTGGCTAACTTTTCGCTAAAAGAATTATTTGAAGATTACCAAAGTATTCGATTAGCTTGGGAAAAACACAACTTGATATCATTTATTCAAAAGCTGAGCTCTAGAAATGGACCTTAAGATTGGAAGGAAATTGTCATCAAACTTCTAATTGCTAGACAAGCTAAAATGTGAAAAGTTACTGAAGAACATAAGCTTCATTTCGAAAAACAAACGGTTTTTTCTTAATGTTTTGTAATATCAGACAGTTGAGACTAATAAACATCTTTAAGTCTCTAACAATGTTTTTCATGATGTTTCATTCGTGATGACACGACGACAGCTAGATCAAGAATTCTAGAGACAAACAATTTTTTTCTTGAAGAGGGAGGAAACCTAGATTAAAAGCGAAAATGCAAGCTTCTCTCTCATTTCGAATGTGAATATGTTCTGAAACCATGACAAAGTTATTTTTGAGCGGTATGCACTGAAGCCAAGTTCACCATCCACCCAGAAGAAAAAAATCCCATTAGTAGAGCTGGTGCCACATTCTTTCATAAAAACAGACAGATTTGCATTGAAGTGTATTTTTTTTCGTATTTTTTGAGTCATATTCGGTGGATATGTTTCTTAAGGGGAAAAAATAAATGGCAACTTCAAAATAAGGAATGGTTAGCGAATCAAGGAACAGTCTGCTAATTTTCAGAATATACACCCATAAAAAAATTGCCCAATATTTAATAGAAGTTGGGCTCAAGGAGATGCAGAAAAAAATTCGTAAAGTAAAGGGAGTCTGGTTTAGGTTCTAAAGGTTACTTTGTGAACTGCTCATCAAATGTTCCACCTCATTTGAGGTTTTCCTTGGCAAAACTCTTCTTCGCTCTTACGACTAGCAAGATACTTTCGAAATGCAGTTACTCTGGCTAATTCTATGACAATTGATGGGCTACGTACAACAAGGACTACTCACTTTATTTCCGAGAAATCCCTAAAAAAACTCCATTACTTATGACCGCCAATACAGCTTCGCGAGTCAAATGGTTGCAAATTTGTTGTGTATTTACACGATCTTCGGATCCCAAGGGTGGGAAAGTTTGGTTAGTGCCTATAAAATTAAAGGAGTCAGTTTTCAAGCGGTCTGCCTGTCCATAGTTTAATTGTAGATAGTTATTCCCCTTTTTAGCTATGTATCAAGTGACATGACGAACTCTTGTATCTGATGCCATGCCAGTGGACAGAGGAAGACACAAAAAACCAATTCAAGAGTTTAATTGATAAAAAGAAATGAGAATGGGGAGGGTAATAAAAAAGTTTGTGAATTATCTCATTAAGAGAAAAAAATGATTCCGCCCAGGATCGAACTGGGGACGTTCTGCGTGTTAAGCAGATGCCATAACCTACTAGACCACGGAACCTTCGATGGTTCTTAAAAATTGCATAATTAATAAGACTACAATTAGGAAAACTGGAATTACCTAACTAAGCTATTTTGAGATTTCGAATCTGCTTAAAGAACATATTGGGAAAGTGAGTGTAGATCATATTCTATATGTAAAACAGCCCGCTTTGCATATTATGCATAAAATATCCCGCGAAGGGACTGAGATGGTCTTACGGATACTTATGCATACACCTGAGATGAGGTTTCGTACCTCTCCATCAAAATAAAATACACTCCCCATGTTAGATTCTTTAGTTGTTACGCCTACTGCTTTTGTCCACTGTGTTTGCTAGACGATGATTCCTCCAAGGCAGAAATCCGAGGTAATCGAATAACTTTCGAGGGGAGGGCGGGGGAGCAAAACTCAGCACGCTAACAATAGCGGTGCGGGATCAAAAGACACGGCGATACAGCATCATGCGACGCTGACACGGCGTCCTTGAATGGCTATTGTTGGGATCAGATGGCTTAGACTCAAAATAATCCAGTACGTAAGGCAATACCTATAGTTGATCCAATATCCAGGCCCATTAGAATCGACCAAAGAAGTATGTGAAGTGACTAATTCTGGATGAAAATGAATCTTTCAAGAGTACTTCCGAGTCATATTTATTGTACTTTGACCTGAAGGATTGAAGTTATATCTCATTCAGGTTAACAAGCACGAAATTTAAACTTCAGAAGCTGATCATGTGTATGTATGGTACGTATCTGACTCAAGCTCTACGTAGGGAGCACAAGCCTTTGAATACCAATTGTTTTTTGACCACACTTAAACAGTCAGGCCGTAGACTGAGCTGCTCGGGTCATCTACAGATCCAAAACCCTTGGTTTTGAATGAGGTCGTCTAGTATCTATTCTTATGCAACTCTTCAAAATCCCCTTAGTCATCTCTCCACTCCACGAAAACCTCATCAGTCCGGAACCGTTGGGTACACACTGTATCCTCAAGCTTATTTGTCTGTCCCATACGATATGCTAATAAACCAGCATGGGCAATCATGATTCCATTGTCAATGCAGAACCGCTCATCAGTAGCGAAAACAGACCCATTCTTTCTATCCTTCACCATCAATCCCATCATTTCTTGTAGCCGTTCATTCGAGCCAACACCACCCACAATTAAAACTTGGTTACTCTGCACATGTGCCATTGCTCTTTCAGTGATCTCGACCAACATCGAGAAAAGTGTCTCTTGGAGAGAGAAGCACAAATCCTCCTGGGTAATGGGTTCACCAGTGTCTGCATCCAATAGCTTTTTTCCCTTTGGATTGAACAAGTCCTTGGCCACACCGTCAATATACCCGAGAATTCCTGACATTGACAAATCCATGCCTTTGACAGTGTATGGCAATGCAACAAGGTGTTTCCCCTTTTTGGCCAACTGCTCGATATTATAGCCCGGAGCAGGCTCGTTTGGAATCTTCAATGTGCGGGCAAACCTATCAAGGCAGTTACCAATAGCTATATCCAAGGTCTCTCCAAAAATTCTATATCTCTGCTTGGAGTAAGCGATCACTTGGGTATTTCCTCCACTCACATAAAGCACCACTGGGTTATGAGCCCCGGTGATTTCACGTCCCATTTCGATATGGCCAACACAGTGATTCACTCCTACGAGTGGTAAATCCCATAGCTGTGCAAGCGTTCTTGCGGCAATAACAACGCTTTGTAGGGGCGCACCCATTCCTGGGCCTTGAGTAAAGCAAATACAGTCCAAGTCAGCACCAGAAACTCCAGCATCTGCCAATGATCTTTTGATAATACGAACAATCCAGTTCCGATGGTGTCTGGCGGTATCGCGGGGCAAAAACCCTTCTCCTGGGGGCGTGACGTATGTATCTCTGACGTTGGAGAGCACTTGGGCGGTATTTTCCGACGTTAACTTACCTAGGTTGTGTTTTATCACACCAACACCTAATTTGTTTGCAGAGCCTTCCAAGCCCAAGGCTAGATAGTAATCCTTTCCCGGCTTGGCGTATTTGTCGAGATTAAGCATGTCCGTGGTGGACTAAGAAGCCGTTTCTACCAGTGCTTTCGATGAGATGCAATTTATATGCAGTTGGCTTCCAGAGGCACGAATTTCTATGTACTTCAGTGGGTACAATGAAGTAGTGAGTGATAGTGGAGGTAGTGGTGAGTGTTTGTAAGTAGTGCTGCTCGTCAGATTTTAGTGGTGATTTACTGATGGAGATGCGCACTGAGACGTCCAAGCGCTAGTGTACTAGTCATAGAGGTTCTCAAAGATACTCTACAGGCTTTTAAAGACTACAAATCAATCATTCAAAACATTTATTATTTTTTTTTGTCGCTAATGTGTAAAGTCCCTAAATTCTAACATTCGTAAAGTCCCATAATTTGACATTTGTAATGTCCTTCGATTTTTAACGTCTGATACGTCTCTCTCATTAACACTTGCAATCGGTGCAAGTGCACTTGGTGGCACATTGGCAGGGCTGGCATTTGCAAGTCTCACATGCGCAAGACTTTTCACATTTGCAAGTTTTGGTTTGAGTTGTTGTTTGAGTGGAGCATCCGCAAGGCATCTTGAATTTATTGAGTTGTGTTATATTGTAGAAAAAAAAAGTACTCAGGGAAATCGGCTTCTTTTATGTGGTTGCGTCATTTGTGCTGACGGTCATTGTCTTCCACGCAGTTCTTCCCAAGAAACATGCAGGCAAGATCTGCATCATGTCACTTTCAGGGCTCTTTATTTTTTTAATACTCCAAAAACAACGAAAAAAGTGACATGATGTTAAGGAAAACGTGGTGAGCTTTGTTAATCGTTAATCAATTAAAATCACTTCTTATAGGAAAACGTGAAGACTCTTTACAAGAAACCAGTGCGTCATTATTGCGAGTTGAATGCACACATCGCCTGAGTGAATTTTGCCAATGCGTGCTTTTTGCCTTTCTTAAGTGCCTTTTTCTTATTGAGTTTAGCCTATTGTACACAGTACCACCGAAGAGTCTCGAAGCTCTAGAACCTTCGTGTTTATGCAAACCAGTCATAAGGAGACTTATGTATATGCACTCTCTAAGGTCCAGCACAAATCACTCACGAGAGTCACTCATGGTGGAGCGCGTCGAAGCTCCTGCACTCAGTAAAGCACATATCAAAACATCCTACTCTCTCTTCTACCTCCATCAATATGTCTGATCCGTTTCAAAGCATACGAGAGCTGTGCAAGGCCATAGATAATGCCAAATTCAATGGCTCTGGGATTTTCACCAATGCCATTCTCTCTAGGCCAGAAGTCACCACCCTCATAAGAGACGCTCTTCCGGCTGAGCAGGGACTCTATAAGATCTCCAGAAACTCCGGGTTGAGCTCGCTGATGGTAAGGGACCCCTTAGCTGAGTCTACCAAGCCTTCTTTCACTGATCTAAATCCCGAGCGGGTCGATGGCAAAACCTTTTATTCAGCTCCAGACCCTCTGCAAAAGACAAACAATGCCGTCGCCATTCCACAGTTGTTTCAAACATCTACAATTTCAGAGCCAAATCTCGATGGCTCCTCATCTCCGTTGAGAAGAAGAACTTCTTTGAACCATAAGCTCGTCTCTGACGAGATCCAGCAAAGTGAGGATGTGAATACTTTGTGCCAAGCTCTTATTTCCATTTTGGAGCAGTATCCCAGTCTGCAACCCAATGCCAATTCCAAGAGTGATATAATTGCGCTAAAGAATGAGTTTCAATTAATCAATGAGGATGTTTTGGCCCTCGAAAGAGAAGTGGCTGAGCAAAGCCTTAAACTAGATCGCTACAATGAAGATCTCAACGAATTGCTGCCTAGAAGAGGCAACTTCTCTCCGAAAAAGACCCTTCTGCCGAGCGAAATGATAACAAGAGAAGAGCTTGAAATAGCGGAACTAGAGCGTGAGCTTGAGAAAAGGTCAATGACCTAGTCTGTATTGCTGGCCAATCCACACAATCTCGACCCGTATAATAGAACATAGTATCGAATTTAAAGAACTACATGATAGATCTCAATCATAACGGATGCATGTTCGATTGATCTTACGCTGAAATAAACAGCCTACAATAAGTGTCAAGTCTATGTTATTAAAAGTACTCAGTAGACACAGGTAGTGTCCACCTTGTATCTAATGCATTTAGATGGAAGACAAAATGTCGGAGTCACCGGCATCCAAGATAGCCATGGTACCAACTCTGAACATCTTACCGCAAACGGTACCCAATTCGTTGTTACCACCTTGGAAGTAGAAGACCTGGGTCTTGGACAACATGGCGTAGTACTCCAACTCGGACTTTCTCAAGACTGGGGTGTTACCGGCAATGATGACCAACTTAGCCTTACCGGTTCTGAGGGCCTTGACGGTGGACTTGAATCCCAAGGAGTACTTACCGGATTTGATAGCCAAACCCAACTTGGCGTTGATGTTGTCGTTGTTCTTGTTCTTTGGGGCCTGAAATTGTTAGTATGAGTTGTGAATAATCTACAGCGAAGATGCATTCATCCCCAAATGTTCATGAAAAAGTATACGGACCATCTCTGTGATTTAAATGTTTATTAACACTCCGGTCTGATGAAAAAGAAGTTGTACTATGGGCATCGAAAAATTTGTACGCTGCGCGCAGTGTCTCGCGCGAAGCAGTCACCTCTCTCACGTGCAACTCAGGGCTGAAGCTGAATGCCGCACTGAGGTGCTGCTTGCGAGCACCACTCCAGAAGGAGGAGCCCGAATATGGGCTGAGTTGTGGTTAATTTAATATTTCAACTAGCTTTAGTTTATGATACATTATGAAAATCCTGTACAAGCTAATTAATTAAATGCCATAAGGTCTGTAGATTGTAAATGGCATTACTTTGGCAAATCCTGGTGACTACGCAGGTGCGACACACCTTGCGGCACGTGAGCAAGCACTAAGTGCACGTTGAGATTATCGAGCGCTCGCTCCCTATCCTGTATAGTCTGCGAGTCTCCCAGTGGATGAAAATTTTCTTCTCGTGACGCACTTTTAGCATACTTTCTTAACCAACTAAGCAGGTATGTCCAAAATTCGAGTGGCAACTTAGGAGACAAAACCATACAGAAGGAAAGGCATATATCAAGCAAGATAGGCCTGCAATAGAATAGTGGCATCATTTATTCAACGAACCCATCCTTCCACCCCAGATTACGAAGCAACAAGCTCCTACAAACATAAAGTCACTACGTCCTTAAGAAGGCAAACTCTGGAATCATATACTAACATACCAGCACAATGAAGCTCGAAATTGACTCTTTTTCCGGTAATAAGATCTACCCAGGTAGAGGTACCTTGTTTGTTAGAGGAGACTCCAAGATCTTCAGATTCCAATCTTCCAAGTCCGCTTCTTTGTTCCACCAAAGAAAGAACCCAAGAAGAATTGCTTGGACTGTTTTGTACAGAAGACAACGTAAGAAGGGTGTCTCTGAGGAGAAGACCAAGAAGAGAACCAGAAGAACTGTCAAGAACCAGAGACCAATCGAGGGTGCTTCTTTGGACTTCATCAAGGAGAAGAGAAACCAAAAGCCAGCTGAGAGAAAGGCTACTAGAGAGGAGAGAATCGCCAAGGCCAAGGAGGCTGCTAAGCTCAAGAAGGCCGAGAGAAAGGCTTCTGGTGTTGTTGCTGAGAAGAACCACAAATTTTCCAAGTTGGGATCCAAGGGTGCTTTCCAAAAGGTCCACGCCACTTCCCGTTAAGTTTGAGTAACCTTACCAATCCCCTGTGTCAAGCAGTTTGTTAATCAATACAAGCAAGTTCTAAACTTTGTGCATCAGCATAATTTATACTCCCCGTGTAGAAATCTCCCTTTTTCCCCATCATTCTGGCTGAGCACTACTTCTGTGCTGCCGTTGTTCCTGAAACCGAAGTAGAATGTCTCTGTACTATGACAGTAGACCAAACGACTTCCGCTTTTGGAGCGCACGATCAATATCACTCCCAAATAGAGAACTGGCAGGTTCTGGCCATCATCTCCCGATAGAACTTGACGTCTGCCTCTTCTAATGACTCTCTTTACCAAGCAGTTCCCCAAATCGGGCCAAAGCTTACTATTTGCTAATTCCTCAGCAATAGAGTCACACAAGTATGAAGCCAAGTTCATTTGTATGATATCGTCTCCATTCCCACTGCACATACAACAAGTCTCTACATCCTCGTAATTGCCATAAGCTATTCCAGAGCCCAGGATTCCTGTACAGCTAATCCTTCCGGGCAATTTATAGAAATTCCCCCCAGAGGAAGTTGCTAGTGATATCGCACCTCCAGGTTTCGTATCTAGATACACTAAGCCAACAGTATCTTGTACATCCGGTAGTAGACTTTGTACTATAACATGCTTCTTATTCAATCCCTGCTCTGTACCTCCTTTAATTTCATTCATGTATCCTTTGAACGTTTCGAAGTCTTTAGCAGCTTTCTTCAGCACCAAGTCGTCCATAGAAGAGAACCACTGAGACATTTCACAGTCCTTCAAGTCAGATCTGGTTTGGAAAAATTCTTTGATAGTTCTGTACTCAAGAACAATTGGTCTAGATAATCCCAACTCTTTGCTAATGGTTCCTGCTCCGTATTGTTCATCGAGCCATGACGACATGGCATGAGTAAACTGGGTCGGTAGACGTTGATCTTGTATATTGATGATTGTGCATTGGGACTTAACTTTCCACGAATCCACTTCGATAACATTGCAGTCAGAAGACGCATGGCCCTGCAAGTCCAAACTAGAGCCTTTTCCGGTGTTAGTTGATACGCTGCGCTCTATCACTCGTGATGCATCCGCTAGCGTATCTGAGTGTACGGCAGATTTAAGTAGGGTTTTGAAATGAGCATCATGACTAGTCAGGTGGTTACCAGCGCCGATATGAGCCACGCGCAAGAGGTGCATTATACTCAAAAAAATTTCTTTGGAGACAAGTTTTGTGTTATAGGTATCAAGAAAAAAATTGTAAAATAGAAATGGTCCCTAGCAGGATCGAACTGCTGATCTTGGCGTTATTAGCACCACGCCTTTACCAACTGGGCCAAGAGACCTTTTTTCTTGAAATGTTAGACATGGATTCTACGCAATTGAATACAGGATTCCAATGTGGCAGCAGTGCGCCACAGCAACATTCCCGATTTAGGAAGCTCTACAGGTTACCCCACTTTTATGCAGCTATCCCTGATAGCGTCAGATATATAAAGGGGGCGAGATCCTATCTTTGAACGAGAGAACTCCAATACCTAATCTTAGATACTTATAGTCTAATACAGTTATCATTTAATTAACTAAGGTAACTCATAACGACTGATCGGGCGAGTTCCTACTAATAGTAGCCGTTCAGAATACGTAGCCATCGGTAGGTCATCGTTCCTGGAAGATCCGATTAACTTAGAAGCCCGTTAGAAGCTTATAACCCTTGCGAATACAGGTTAGAGCCTCAGGTCGCATAATAATTCTAACATTTGGTAGCGCAGCGCACCAGGAACCATTACCTTAACGGTGGGGAAAACGTTATGGTTGAAGCCGTGCCCGCCGGAGGGTACGCTAGAAGGAACGGCGTCGAATGGAGGAAAGCGCTTCAGGGCCTTCCCAAGTTTGAATTGAAACTAGAGAAGAGACAGATGCAACAATGTGCCTTGGATTATTGGGCGTTCAACTTAGAACAGTTCCTAGCCACGAATCCGCAAGTAAACGAAGAAGCATCCAGAAAGGTCTGTCTTACGACCTTAGGAATATTAGCTTTCAGTTCAATTCCCAAGACCGCAAAATCCTTTGAAGATATTAAGAAAGTACTCCAAACCCACGTGGACGAGTTAGAAGAGGAAGACTTCGACGCGATAATGAAAATGTGTCACCCGGAAAATCGATGGATTATTATATTAAACATCTCGGGACTATCGAATTTAATATTCGCATTTTGAGTGACGAGCCGTACGAACACACGAATCTATTGGTGGATACCGTGCTCGCAAGAACGAAACACCTTCCACAGTTCAATTATATTGTTACCCAGGTCCAAGAAGTCACAGAGACCAACGCACGTTCACGGTTCATAGCTCTTCGTGACAATTTGAAGGAAATGAAGAGCACATACGGAGACGACACACCACAAGAGAAGAAATGGAAATTTTCCGAAGAACCGGAGCAAGAATTGTGAGAACAACCGGTCAAACCCACGGAATAACGAAGTTAGAGAAAAAGACGTTAGTCACACAGGACAGAGAGAATCAGATTCAAGATTCTGCACGACGAAAGTGAACACGTTCCCGAAATAAAGATATTTAAGGATGACGATATGAATCCACACTATATCCACAAAGTGAGAAGAAAGAGAAAGACATTAAGGAAGAAAATTATTATCCTTTCAGTTTCACCCCTATCGCAATTACTGCAGATAGATGTTGCGAGCGCGCACGC